>JBAJNP010003915.1:0-31970 GCA_036877545.1 Yasuhikotakia modesta
GCGTCGGTCTCAGGTGAAGAGAGAGACCCATTTCGTTTCCGTCACATGATCCCCACTGATGCGCTTCAGGTGCGCACCCTGCCAAACACAGGTAAGCCCACCTGTAGACAAACACCAGCCAATCAGAATAGAGAGAGACATGAATGTGTTCAGAATGTGATCATTCAATTAATATATGTGTGTGTGTGTGTGTGCAGATGGAGAGACTGCGGCCGTGTGTGAAATCATTCATGTCAAGTCTGAATCAGAGGGGAGACCAGAGAGAGTGTTTCAGCTGTGCTGCAGGTCAGTGTGACACACACACACAACATATTACAATGATTTTACCATGGTGAGATTCAAGGGTCTCAGTTAACAATTCTTGGTTGTGAATACGTTTCCCTAATGTTTCCATTAACTTACAAAATACATAGTTAGGAAACTATCGCCATCTAGTGGATGAACAGCACACAGCCTCTCTATGACATACAACAAAACTGGACTGGTTATATTATTGTCACAAGAATAGAATTGATAAGACAAAAAAGTGTTAAAATTTAACATCATATATAATGATGTCAGTGTAAGGTAATGTTGGATTTGTTTGTCTTCAGCTCTCCAGACAGTAAGAAGGATTTTTTGAAGGCGGTTCACTCCATACTGAGAGATAAACAGCGTCGCCAGTTGTTGAAAACTGAGAGTCTTCCTCTGAATCAGCAGTACGTACCTTTTGGAGGAAAACGTCTCTGCGCTCTTAAAGGAGCCCGACCAGCCATGAACAGAGCAGGTACATACACGGCCAATCGTGATGAAGCTTCACTTAAAGTTAACGTGAATTGTTAGCAATGGTTGTTGTGTCCAGGGTTTGACAAGTTTATCTCTTATTTCACAGTTTCTGCCCCGACTCGCACTCTGGGCCGAAGAAAACTGGTTCGAAACCGCTTCACAATCGACACGGACATCGTTTTCGACACCGAACCCGACAGCGACTCTCCCGACTCCCAGCATTCCCAGCAGCAGGGCGGAGTTCCGGCCGGAGACACGGACCGCTGGGTGGAAGAACAGTTTGACCTCCAGCGTTATGAGGAGCAGGAACAGGATGTTAAAGAGACGGACATTCTGAGCGATGATGACGACTTCTGCCAGTCTGCTTTAAGCCCCTCGACCGAGCCGGACGCAGAGGGTCCACTCTCTGCACTCTCACTGGAGGGAGACACTGCTGAGGAAGAGGAGGAAGAGGAAGAAGAAGGAGGAGACAAGGAGAGCAAGCAAGATGTCAAAGACTACAAATCCCAGCATGCAAAGCTGTCTCACGTAGGAAAGCAGTGCGCCATGTCCGTGGCTAGCGTAGACGAACAGGCGGCGCCTGAGGATGTCATCTGGGTGCGCCGGGAGGACAGCAGCGCAGACAATGACGCACAGGACGAACCTGAAAGTTAAAGGCATCAGGAGATGTTGAAACACAAGCAGCCAGTACATTAGCGATGCATGATGAAGGTTTCTCACGCTAATATCCTGAATGTTGGACATTCTTTATGAACTAGCTGTAAGATATCATGCTTATCCATCGTAGACACTAAAACACATTAGATGAGCTCTATATGTGTGCTGTGGCCAATCAGAAGCCTGGGAAAATGTTGTGGTACAATCAATAGATTTAATCAAACTCGTAGACTTGCACATGAACCAAGGTTTTAACTTGGTTTCTTTGTTTTTATGGTTTGTTTCATTAATAGTGTTTTAATAATGTTTGAAGGGCTGTTCATTATTTATGTCATTTACACGTAAGAACAACAGCCTGATAATTTCTCGCATTTTAATTGGTTGAACATTGTCACATATTTGTACAGAGAAACTGTAAACAGTTTTGTTGTTTGTATATATTTATTTGGTTTTAGACGTACTCCAGAAATAATAGAAATGTACATAATACGCAATATTCTGACCTGAAACAGACGTAAATATTCAGTTAATATTGAATTTAGAGGTTGAATTTAGAGGTGAACGTCTCAGGTCAAAATAATGCTGAACATTATTAAACCTGTTTTTTTATGATTCTTTTATCTGAACTGAGGATTTTTTTTTGCAGCTCATTCTATGTCCTGTTTTACTTGAATTTTGTTGAGAAAGAAAATGCAATATGATTTTGAGACGATGGACTGTTTTGTTATAGTTGTTTTTATGAGTTGTTGTGATTCTCATTCTGCATTAATGACACGTTTTCTGCCTTTATAAACACGTTTAGTTGTTTACACTCACAGTTGCTTATAAAAGTTAATCTGAGCCTTTACACAAACCGCTGTTTCACTTTCAGTGTAACTTATTGTTTCATTTTCTTTTGTTGTTTTTGGTTTGAGACTGCGAGTCTCTCGCAGTTAAACAAGTAACTATTTTGTTTTAATGTTTAATTCCAAATTTGCTGAATGCAATCAGGAAAAGCCACTGGAAAAATATTTTAACGAAAACATAAGAAATGAAAATTGTTCCCCTTGAGCTATAGAGACTGCATTTTTATTTTGTAAATAGAGCTGTGGATTGATATCAAATTATATCAAATAAATTTGTTTCGTATATATAAACAAAGTCTGAACCCTGTGATTTATGGAAACAAGTCTCTGTTCAATCCTGAATGAACAATGAAAATACTTAAAGCCTTAAGACACATTTATATCATTTGCATTTGATGAATCAAGTGACGTTTATTTAAATGCAGACAAACTCATACATCCACAAGACCAGGCCTATATGCAAAACTACACATATGAAAATAACACATGAAATACAGACAAACTGTGTAAGGCGACAGAGTAGCAGTTGAATACAACAGTGAATACAGATTAAAGGTTATTAAACACATTTTTCTTTAGGTTTTTAATACTGTATTAAAGATTAAATGTTACGCCTCTAAATAAACATGTTGATTCATTTAATCAATGAATTTAAATGTTAAATTGCTGCAGTTTTGCACTTGTGCACAAGGTGGCGCACAAATATTACACGAATCATAAAGCTAATGATTCATACCAACAACTACAGTAAATAACAAATTTATACAGAAATCATATTGTTTTTGTTTGTGTGTGTGTGTGTGTGTGTGTGTGTGTGTGTGTGAGTGTGTGTGTGTGTGTGTGTTTTATCTAATAAGGCAATTGAATGTAAAATTAATTGTCATTTTAGCTGTCAGGTGCAATAAAAACTTGTTCATGTGTTGCTTAAAATATAAGACTGAAAGAGAAAGTTTATATCGTTCATGTATAAAGTCTCTTGTTTGCTAGGTTGGACATGTGTGTGTTTACACTTGATGATGTCACAGTGGGTTAACCTGTCAGACTAGTCTGAGGGTTTCTGTTGACTCTTTATAAATATCTAACCTGGCCGTGACATTTTTAGGTGAACTTAGTTTCTGCTCACTGTAAAATATCTTAGAGTCATTCGGATTAAAGCATTTATTAAAACAAAGCTGCTTATTTCAATGTAAATTCAATTGAAGTTAATTTATTACATTTATTGATTTAATTTGTTAAGCTACTTATTGTTAAAGTTTAGGTCGGTGAAGAGAGATGAAATGTAAGAGAGGAAATGTAAGCTGGAACATGTTTTTCTTTTTCTAGAAATAAATGTGAAACATTTCTTCGTTTTTTATGTTTTTACATATAGTTTAATACAATTTAAATTGATTTTACAAACCTAAAGCATTATATTGCACATGGCATTATTTTGTTGTTGCATGTTGCATTTTTCTTCAGTTTTGTGTAGCGCTAATGAAAAGTTTGTGTAAGTTTGTGTAAGTTTGTGTAAAAGAGGAAAACAAGCAATTAGTTCTTATTGTGAAACAACAAACACTACAAGACTTTGATTCACAATGAAACAACTTGATTTGTGTGAAGTTTTATGGGAGAGTTTGCAATATCACTCTTTTAATTTCTCGTTTTCAATCATTTTCATCATTCAGACATTTTCAGCTTAAGAAATGTGATGTGATTTACATCACTGCTGGTGGAGGAACCTGACAGGACTTCTGACAGTTTTACAAGCTTGCATATGATGCCACGAGCCACAAACCCGTGTTACAGCATAGCACTGAGGAGACAAACCCTCCTACCTCATTCCTGTCAGATGCACTCAAACTTAAACCAGCACAGTGTCATTTTCCTCATTTCTGCTTGTCACCGCGGCCGTCGCGGGCCCTGCTGATCATCATGGAGGGTAAACTGGAGATCTTTGCTCTGGTGCTGGGCATTATAGGCCTCATTGGGACCATAGCGGTCACTGTCATGCCCATGTGGAAGGTCACAGCTTTTATTGGCGCCAACCTCATCGTCATGGAGACACAGTGGGAGGGCTTGTGGATGGCCTGCATTTGGCAAATAGACATTAACATGCAGTGTAAGGTCTACGACTCTTTGCTTATTCTCCCAGCAGACATCCAGTCAGCTCGCGGGCTCATGTGTGCCTCCATAACTCTGGCCGTTTTGGCCGTACTGATGTCCGTCGTTGGAATTAACAGGACAAACTGTTGTCAGGACGACGCCAGGGCCAAAAATGTGATTCTGGTGGTGAGCGGGTGTCTGTTTGTGATGGCCTCTCTGGCAACTCTACTTCCTGTGTCCTGGTCCACACACACCATCGTCAGAAACTTCTACAACCCAGCAGTGGTGAATTCACAAAAGCGGGAAATCGGACAGGCGCTCTTTTTGGGGTTTGCCACCTTCCTCTTCCTTGTGGTGGCAGGGGTGATACTGTTGTGCTGGCACACCCCCTGTCAGGGGGGGACAGAGGACGAGTATGTCTCAGCTGAGGAAAACAAAGAGGGAGTATCAATGCTGAAACGCACACCTTCTGATTCCTACCAGAAGAGTCAATATATATGATAACAGTTGAACAATGACAACTGATATTCAATTGACCTCAAAGCTGATCTCTGATTTAACTTCAAACTTGTATTTATCTTTTTGGTTTTGTGTCTTTTCTTGTGAAATTGTCTTTAACTTAATG
The DNA here is from genome assembly GCA_036877545.1 of Yasuhikotakia modesta. Lineage (NCBI taxonomy): Eukaryota > Metazoa > Chordata > Actinopteri > Cypriniformes > Botiidae > Yasuhikotakia > Yasuhikotakia modesta. Next base: position 4,975 of record JBAJNP010003915.1, read on the forward strand.
CATTTCCACAAAAGGTTTCACAAGAAAATAGATCTTTTATTAAATAATTTTATTTTTGTCTAAATGAAAGTTATTTAAACTTATTAAACGTCTGACGAATAATTAAAATTGTGATTTCCAAAGCTTTTAAAATGTTACTTTATGTTTACAAAGGTTATTATTTTGACTTTCAGGTGTTTCTTTTATAGTTTCTTAAGAGAAATACATTATCAAATCGGGTAATTGTTGGCGTACCGAAAAAGTATAGAGTTAGAACATGAATGTGGATTAGCTGAGCTTAGCTCAGAAAAGTTAGTTTTGTTTTTTTGTGCTTTAAACATTTTTGTCTAAATGTTTAAATCATCTCTCCTTGGCGCTTTGAATAACGGTGTCTGCTAAATAAATGAATGTAAATATTTGTTTTCATAGTGAGATCTCTGATGATGTCACAACATGCTGAGATGTCTTCAGAATCTTCAGCTATAACTCATTCAGTTCCTGAGGTTTTCCTGGAGAAACATCTGATGAGTGATAATGATATAAATCTGATCTGATATAAATCCATAAATTCTCACTGCTGTCTAGGGACAATAAATTTATTATTTAAAGATCTTTTTGTAATTTCTTTAATTTTTATGGGAAGAACAATGAAGCATTCCTCAGTGTTTGTAATTGTGTGATTTTTATTTAACCAATTGCTTTGTTCATATATATATATATGGTTAGCATTTCCAAGGCAAGAAAACATGCTGTAAACAATGTGTCTGTTCTTAAGATGAGCTGATTTGTGTCTGTTTGCTGGTTTGCTCAAAAATGAAGCCAAAAATATAAACAGTGACACCTGCATACAGTTATTTACTGTAAGTGAAACTAAATGTAGCTCACGCTTACCAGAGATTGAGAGACGAGATAGACATACAGTTGACATACAGTATTTAGCCAAACCTACATACACACACACACACACACACACACACACACACACACACACACACACACACACAGTTCAAGAAAAAAGAAAAATAAAAGCACTTTTTAATTGTTTCTCCAGGACAGTCATGAGATTAAATGGAGATCAGACTTCTACAAACCCCTGTAATCTCCCATCTCAGTAATTTCTCATAATCTCCTCATTAAACTCCCATCAGCTTCTTCCAGTCACTAATTATCTGAGCTTTCGTTTAATGTTTTGTAACTGTGATTAAAATTCTCTGAATTGTATTTTCCTGTTGAGGGATCAGCCTTTAAGCAATATAGTTTTTATGCATAAATGTATGATAGTTATTTGTATTATTTTATTAATAAAAAAGACTCTCTCTGTTATCTTAAGCTATTTCAGTTGATTTCAGAGACTTTAAAAGACTCCTAGTGGCAGATGTTGAAAATATTACCCTTTGACATGTTTATTTTAACAAGTTTCTCCAGTCTTTCTTCAAATTGTTTATCAAAGCTTCTGAGGGCCGGTGAACCAGTCTGATCACATAACATCATAACATTTTTTCTTGGCTGTAAATACTTCTCTTCCGGATGAGCCAGTCTTATTTGAGAAGCACCACCTCTGAAGGACAGACCGAGCGAGCGGAGGAACGTTCATTTTTGTCTGTCCGTCCCGCCGTTCCACCAACATGTCTTACACGGCCGCCTCTTACGCTGACAAATCCTATTTGGGAAAACCGTACGGAAGCAGCGCGTACACGGGATACACGGATGAGAAGGCCGCGAAGGAAGCGTACGAAGAACAACTGAAGCTTGAGAAGAGGAAGAGACGCGATGCCATCTGCTGTGAGGTGGTGGCTCTCGTCATTGGCTTTGTGGGCCTGATTGGCGTGGCGTCCGTCACCGGTCTTCCCATGTGGAAGGTCACAGCGTTCATTCAGGAAAACATCATTGTCATGGAGACACGCTGGGAAGGCTTATGGATGAACTGTTACAGGCAGGCGAACATTCGCATGCAGTGCAAAGTCTACGATTCGTTGCTCTACCTGCCGGCCGATCTTCAGGCCGCGAGGGGCCTCATGTGCGCCTCCGTGGCTCTGACAACTATCGCCTGCATCGTGTCGGCCGTGGGGATGCGCTGCACGCGGCTGGTGGACTCGCGGCCCAGAACCAAACACATCGTCCTTGTGAGCGGGGGCTGCCTGTTCCTCGCCGGGTGTCTGACCACCATCATTCCCGTCTCCTGGACGGCCCACGTGATCATCCAGGACTTCTACAACCCTCTGTTAATTGACGCCCAGCGGCGGGAGCTGGGCGAGGCGCTTTACATCGGCTGGGTCACATCTGCTTTGCTTTTCAGCGCTGGAGTGATTCTTCTTTGTCGACATGCTCCACGGACCCAGGACAAAGAGGACATGGCCTCGGTGCTGTATCGGGCTGGATCGGTTCCCTATAACCGACCCTACATGTCCGGTTATGGCTATCAACCAGCATACACCTACCAGCCTGGATATAACTACCAGCCCGCTTACTCTCCAGTCCCTACAGTCTACAACCCTCCACAGTACTGAGGCTTTAATAAAACGCTTCCAGACAGACTGAGAAAAACACATGAGAAGAAGATAAATGCCATGATGAATCATAATTGTTAATAATTTGTGTTACTCAAAATATCTGTGTAAACAATTGATGTTATTTTTGTTTTTTAGTGCATCTTTCTCTCTGCTGTAAAATCTCAAGATTCAGGCCTGTCTAGATTTTAAAAACACTTGATATTTTACAGAAATAAGATTGTGAAAGAAATAGAAATGTTTTAAATTGTTGTTTCTTTTTAAAAACAAGCGTGGGATATTTCCACTTTGCATTCAGTTGTGCATCAATGATAATTTGACAATGTTTTGTAACATTCCTGTGAATATTTTGTTTTATGTGTTGTTTTTCATATTTGCACATTTTCTAAAGCACTAGTGTAAGAAAAAGTAAATAAACATGTTTGTGAACAACTAGTGGCTAGTTCCTGGTTTAAATTCAACACAGTGACTCTCAGGTGTGTATTGTTGGCACTGGTTAAACCAGTTGAAGTGGTTTTAGAACAGTTTTGCCTTGTTATGTGTTTGAATGACTGTGTATGTTTCTCTCTGTAGTGAGAGGAATGAGGAAAGCCATGCCCCTTATGCAAATTTGCCAACTGACAGCAGAGACAGACTGTGTAAAGAGACAGAGAGATTATTCAGTGGCTAAACAAAATACAAAACAGAAATGCCATAATCCTTTTTGCCTACAAATGCAACTAGATTTGTACATTTTCTAAAATAATAATGTGAGTGATGCTTGATGCATTGATGCAAACTGTGTCTGATACATGAGTGGTTGCTAGGGAGTTGCTATGGTGTTTAGATTGGAGGCCAAATTTGCTCAGCTTCTAGTTTCTATGATATTTAGTTTCCTAGATTGGCCCTCGTGTTCGTCCTTGTTTTGCACACATTTTATCATGAAAATCTAAACTTTGTTTGCTTAAATAAGAAACAGCCCATGTCTTATCCACAAGTATATTTTATGTTTAGTAGTAAAAGTAAAGTTTGCTATGAAAGATGCTTTTTAAATATTTGAAAAATAATAAAAACAAATATGTTTAAATATAACTAATGAAAACCCTGTTAACCTAACAACACTGTATGTAAACCATTCAGACAACTTTAAGGTTAACTAAAAGCAAACCATCAACACAAAAAGCTCAGCTGACTTAAAAAATGTTTTTTAACATTTGGAACAGCAGTTTAATGAGGCAGTCATGTTAAACATTGACTGCGGTCGTGAGCCTGCCTGTGACTGTACGCTTTGCATGTACCTGGCTGTTTAATGGCCCTTTTCAAATGCGCTTCCTTACTTATCAGGATCCCTGCAAGAAACTGGAAACTAGTTAGCAAACAACAACAGCGTTTACACACTCCTCCCAGAGCAACACAAAACCAGCACAAATCCTCACGGGGGATTTGATTTCATAGCAACCTGTTCCAGTGTCCCTTCCTCCCTCAGCAGCAGAGGGCGGAGACTGGGAACAGGTGAACACCCATTGGCTCATTTTCCAGTGGGATGCAAAACCTCGCTGGGTGACGCTCGCACTCCAAAGCTCTCCTCATATAGACGTCCCAACCTGTTGAACGGAGGCTTTTGGAGTTTGGGAATTATGGCTAATGGCGCACTGGAGATCGTGGGAATGTGCGTGAGCTTGATCGGGCTCATCGGGGTGGCGGCCAGCACGGGAATGCCCATGTGGCGGGTGACGGCTTTTATCGGTGAGAACATCATCGTCATGGAAACCCGCTATGAAGGATTGTGGATGAATTGCTACAGGCAGGCGAACATTCGTATGCAGTGTAAAGTTTACGACTCTCTGCTGGCGCTGCCCCCTGACCTTCAGGCGGCCCGTGGGCTCATGTGCTGCTCGGTGGCTCTAACCGGACTGGGTTTATTGATCGCCATCGCAGGCATGAGATGCACGGCTTGTATCCAAGGCAACGACAGAGCCAAGCGGGTGGTCCTCATTGTGGCTGGATGCATGATTCTGATGGGCTGCCTCTGCTGCATCATTCCTGTGTCCTGGACGGGTCACGTGATCATCCAGGACTTTTACAACCCGTTACTCATTGACGCCCAGCGGCGGGAGCTGGGCGAGGCGCTCTACATCGGCTGGGTGTCGTCCGCCTTCCTGTTCGTCGGTGGGTGTATATTTACCTGCTGTAACGGGCCTGTAGACAAAGAGTACGACCAGCGGTACATGTACAAAAGAAACGCCGCCCCATTTGTGGCCTACCAGCCCCAGCCTATGACCTTTCACCCTCAACCCCGATCGGTGTACAGTCACCCGTCAGGGCCACCGTCGTTTATACAGCCGTCTGGACAACCATCATACCAACCGTCCAGAGAGCAATCGTTCATACAGCAGCCACGACAACAGTCCTACATGCAGCCATCTAGACACCCATCAGCCCGCAGCGCCATCGCTTACCTCTGAGAAGCAACATTTCAAAGGCTTGTGGATTTGCATTTGGTCGTGTGTGTGCGTGTGTGTGTGTGTGTTAAAGAGAAACAAAAACACAAAATGGACGCGTGTACACAAGGGCTTTTATTAACCAAAGCCCCCCCAAACATTTTTCAAACATTTAACTTTTTTCTTAGTCATGCATTTCACTCTTTTTTTATTTCATTTATCTTGAAAATGTTTTTGACTGAATTAAAATGCTCTTTTGTTTTTGTAAGTAGTGGAATCTAAAACTGTAAATAACAATGGTGATGAAATGTTTAAAAGATTTTTATATGATTCATTGTAAAGCGCAGATCTTACCTCAGGCTGTCATGAGGTTTGGGGACTTTTGTGTTATTTTAAATCTGACTGAAATTAACGTGGTTAATAGTTAATATTGTTGATAAACATAAATGCTTTGGATTAATAAACAGCTGACATATACTTGTAGTGAAGATGTCTGAAATTCTTTCAAATGTACATGAATTTTAAAACCATACTGGTCTTTCGTTTTTAACAGTTTTAATCAGGAAATATAGGAACGATAGGGATGTTTTTGGCCCTTACAGGATCTGAGTTACAGGCAGTTATTTCACTGTTTCTGCCCTGCAGCCTCACAAAAACAGAACATCTCTGTGTAACGTAAGACAGCTATTGTCTTGAGCGTCTTTGTGTGGACACACCCAGGGCTTGTTATGTCAGTAGTGCTACAACAGAAACAGAGAACTGACCTGAACTCTGTTAATCCTGCTGGGATAGTGGTGGAGACTAAACACAAAATACACCCCCACACACGGAAACTGGACTGGCAGTATTTTCTTGCATATTTATTGTGGGTGTCGAATCTGTTTTACGGTGGTCTGAGGAACAATGCTCTTCTAAATGATGTTGTGGATTAATCAAGTAATTCATCAATGTGTATAAATTAAAGTTTATTCTACTGTACACTTAGTGTGATGGGCACTATTTGTGTTGCGTCTAAAGTTGCCACCTAGGTAGTATCTGTTTCATACAAATGTGAACCTATCTGAAATAGGTTCACTAGGTTTACTAACGTAAAAGACGTATGTGGTTTTACCACTAAAACTCTCCCAGATGGGCTGCAGCTAATTCCATAGATAAAACATATTAGCTAAATGAAATGGCTAATGCTAAGAGCAATATGTTTTAAACACATGATGAAACTCAGACTCAGGCAATACATTATCACACAGTGTCTCTGTTCTTAGTGTTAAAAAAGTTTTTCAACAGAGTGACACAGTGGCTCCCTCTAGTGTTGAAGCAGATAACTTTAAAACTCACTTTGTCAAGGTCAAAGGCTGCCATTTTACCTGCTCTGCTTATTGTAAGTGACTCCGCTTATATATGTGGCTTGTTATATAATTGTGGGTAGTTGTGGTTGTGTTGTGACCAAAGCAAATATAAACTACAAACTATATGTCATTTATGTGTTTTTGTGGGGTGTTACCTAACCGTATGATGGAGCCAAATTTGTAAGCTTGTGTTGGGTTATAGTGTTTGTAACTGGTTGTGTTTACGTGTAAATGTGTGTGTGTGTGTGTGTGTGTGTGTTAAAGCCCTTGTTTTGCATGATCACAGTATAGTAAACAATCCCATCAGCATCTCTGCATACCCTCATCACCCCTGACCAATCAGGTGACAGCGCTGCCACTTTCCCATAACAAAGCCAGTAAGTTTCTTTGAATTTCTCAAAATGCTGCAGTTCAGCTCTGTTTGGAAACTGATGTGGGGAAAATTGTGCCTCTGTGAGGATTTGGGTTATTTTCTCAGCAGGACTGCTGTTGTTCAGAACACAGGTGAGTGGATCTGAGGATATATTCTGAACATCTGTGAGGGGTGAATTGTAAGTATATATTAAGTGAATTATGGTTATTAAAAACTGTTAGCATGCAGCAAAACTGAACAAGTGGTTTACATGCAGACCAGGGCAAGTACTTATAACAAATACATCATATTTATACCATATATATATACATTTTTAATGAAAACAAGACTGAGGGAGAGATATTGTAATATTATTATTTGTAATACATGTAGATATTATAGGCTAAAAGTGATTCAACTATAAATTGCACATTTTTTATTAAACGCACTTTTGTCACATGACATCTAAAACCCAAAACGATGGTCAGTTTTACTTTATAACAAACAATAACAAAAGTTTATATTTTTATAACAGCTGCAGGTGACCCGGTCTGAGGTGAACGATGGTTCGTGGCAGATGCGAGTTAATCGCTCTGGGTCTGGCCGTCGTTGGTCTCATCGGCACGGCAGCGGTCACGGGTCTTCCCATGTGGAAGGTGACGGCGTTTATCGGGGAAAACATCATCGTGATGGAGATGCGCTGGGAGGGTTTATGGATGACCTGCTTTAGGCAAGCGAACATTCACATGCAGTGTAAAGTGTACGACTCCCTGCTGTTTCTCCCGGCGGACCTGCAGGCCGCCCGCGGGTTGACGTGCTGCGCTCTTGCGCTCTCCGCTCTGGGTCTGCTGGTGTCTCTCGCGGGTCTCCGTTGCACGTCGTGTCTGAACGATCAACTGCGCGTCAAAAGTTTAATCGTGATGGTGGCGGGGTCGATGCAGATCCTGGCGTCTGTTTGCGTTATCATTCCAGTCTCCTGGACCGCTCACACCATCATTACAGACTTTTACAACCCTCTGTTAATTGACGCCCAGCGCAGGGAACTTGGAGAGGCGCTTTATATCGGCTGGGTGACGAGCGCGTTTCTCCTGGCGTCTGGTGTTATATTCCTCTGCCGCCGCGTTGGGCCACAACCCAACTCGTATCAGCTTGGTACTAAACCTACTTTGAACCCCTCTCACCCGTTTTCCAGCGCCGTCAGGTCTATAGGAGGTCAACCCCTGCTGCAGGACACCAGCCTCTCCATACGTCCATCTGTACGCAGTTTTACCATTACACCGCCGTTTGACCAACATTTATCGTACAGAGGGCATCCGATGATGAGTACGGGGCCGTTAGTGCGCAGCCACAATGTACCCAAACCACCTGGGAACCCAAACACATACGGCTCCAATGTAATGCAATATTTGCCCTGGACTTCCCAGTACCCTGATCAGTTTTCCTCACACTTCGCAGGAAGCAGCATCAGTAATCCTTACAATTCCTGCACCTCTGGATCAACTTTGCAGGTCGTCCCACAAAACTCCCTTTTGATCGGGTACAGTTATTCCCGAGCGCAGTCACACAGCTCCGACAGTGGGTCTGGACTGCGTATATAACATTTACATACGAGTAAAATTTACCAACAGATGTTTTCAGGGAATAAATATTTAGCCCACAGCACACAGACAAATGGCACAACAGCTCAAAACAAACAAACTCTGGAAATATGAACTCAGTTCTGGCTGTTGTCTCTGAAAACAACCTTCATTTCACACTGGGGCATGTGGGCAGTATAAACAATGACTCAGCATACAGAACATATGAGCTGGTTTTACCCCATGAGAGGCTGTTTTTGCCACAGTGGCAGTTAAAACTGATGTGCTTTTGTCTTTTCTGAATCAACAGATGTGAGTTTGGCCTGGAGAAAATGAAAATATTGAAGTCCTACATTATTATTTTAATGTCTCATTGTTTTTGTCCAGCATGGTGTAACAATGTTGTACCCATTTTCACGTTTTGTAAAACTTCCTACAAGTCTGAATTCTGTTGTTTTGTATGTTTTGCTGTGTAACTAAATCTTCTGTTTGTCTAAATATAACTTGGCTTTGACTCTTAATTGATTAAATATGTACCATCAGGATTGACCACTAGGTGGCCTTATTGAGTATTTAGTTAGGCAGAAAAACTCGTCATAGGAGTTGATCCTCTGTTGTGTTCGTGTTTTTGTAAGTATAAACTTTAATTACAAACATTTTACAGACATTTGTGACTGTTTTAACTAAAATAACCTCTAAAAGGGCTTTAAGTTCACCAACCTCTGTGCCACATATTCTCTTGCTTTGTTTACAGAGGCTGAACTGTATCCTACCTCTCTAAACGATCCCTGATCCAGATCTTTCCTCTGTAATCCCTCTAATGCTGTATAAACCCACTGTCACGAAAACCTAGAGTACCGGGAGCTTCACCTCTAAACCAGATTCAGATCTGAATTACTGAAGCTCAATGGAAACAATGGAGCTGAAAGCGCAGGTTTCATTTAAACCAGGTCACTGAAAAGCACTTTTGTCTTTTGGTTTTCAAGAACTTCACAGATGGTTTCTTTAAGCATATTTTACGTGAATATATTTCATTATCATTAAAACATTGAAAGTGTTCAACTGTAAAGGAATAAATTGTCCTTCCAACCATTTTTTCAATCAGACAAGTGAGTGGTGACAGATAAACGGGTGTTTAATCTGCTCGCAGCCCAGGGCAGATTAGATGCGCGTTTCCATCAAAGCTCCGGCACAAGATTAAATCATTTCCTCGCTGTACCAAAAACCAAAGACGTTGCCGAGGTCGAGCGCTGGCAGATTTGAAGTTAATCTTCACAGCAGATCCACGTTCACGGATCAGACACTGGACTGTGCCCTCAATTGACAGCGCGCACGGATGAGGGACCGTCCGCTACGGGGTCTTTCGTGCGCGCCCGGTTCCCATCAGCACCACTGTGTCATGAGATCTCCGGGGAAGGGATGCGTCTTCACGCTGAATTGCTTTGGAAAGTGTTGCCCGGTTAGCAACTGTGGATTTATGAATCGGGATTTTTGACTCCTACGAGAGAGTTGAAGATGCTGCTCGGATGGAAGTTATTGTTGTATGGATACGATATTGGCAAATGAGAAGAAGACGCGTGTGGATGTTGAATGTTCGTTCTGCAGGTGCACCATGGCGAAGAGAAGAGGCGTCTGTGTACTGGTGCTGTGTCTGATAACAGAGTTGAGTCTGAGCGCCCAGCAGGTCCTGCGAATCGGTGAGTATGAATAAAAACTGATAAAACCCAGATTTACTGGGTCATGTATAGGTTACTGCTGTATTTACCCAAAATGTGAACTTCAAATTTTGGTTTGTTTACCCTTATCCATTGGTTCCAAAACGCATAGTTCACGTATAACCACACGTTAAATGTTACTTTATAGAAAGATAGCACTTTTCAAACATAAAGTTTGGTTTATGCTACTGTTCAACATAACTAAATTGCACCAGTTTGATGAAAATTATGAATATTGTTTTTGAATATTTTAAATATTGTATTGTTTTCAAATCATGATTTTCCATCACAGGGAATTTTATAAAAGTCTCGAGGTGATACGTTTCAGTAATGGAAGTTTCCATAACAGTGTTTGCTAAAGTTATGAGTAGATGTACTGAGGTTATGATGTGGAGGAGATGTACTGAGGTTATGATGTGGAGGAGATGTACTGAGGTTGTGAGGTGGAGCAGATGTACTGAGGTTGTGAGGTGGAGGAGATGTACTGAGGTTATGATGTGGAGCAGATGTACTGAGGTTGTGAGGTGGAGCAGATGTACTGAGGTTATGAGGTGGAGGAGATGTACTGAGGTTGTGAGGTGGAGGAGATGTACTGAGGTTGTGAGGTGGAGCAGATGTCCTGAGGTTGGAGATGTAGGGTAGATGGGCTGAAATGCAAAGGTTAATCTCCAGATTTCTACTGATCTGTTGTTGAGTTTCACTGAACACTGACCCTGGAGATTCAAATGCCGTACAGTTATGAAATGTTTGACTATATAATGCCATAACTGCGCTAATGCTAACTGATACCATCATGATGAAGAAATGGATTATGTTTTGATTGATACTTACTGGTAAAATACGGCCTGCTTACTAGTTTACATTTTTATTTTAATTTTAATACTTTTATTGAAATTTTCGTTTAGAACAATTTTCCAATTCACATACAGTACATCCAGTAGAACGTTACAGTAATGTTATTTAAGCATTGTCATGAGGTTTGTGGGATGATAAGTCTCCCAGACAGTTAATAATCTCCATCTTTAGGCTTCTATAATAACAACCTTTGTGTTTATAATCTGTGTCTCATCATTTTTGCTGGTCTCAGTTCAGATCTAATCTTTCTCCACAGATTTTAATCTGCTCCATATGGTACACGTTTCAATTAGTAGCTTCAGATTTTTCTGGGCTGGAAACTCGGTCCTGTGTCCCTCCCCCCCGCAGCAGCTGGATAATACTGAGAAATCTTCCCCCTTAAGCATGTTAAACAAGCAGAACTAATCTGCTTTCTGCTCAGAGACCCACAGAGTGAGGACTGAGATCCAAACATTCAGAGCCGTTCCTGACAAAACACCACTGAAGTCACGTGACTGTGAGGACCAGTAGCTCTCTGTGTTAAAGAGAAAACAGTTTTAACAGATAAGAGGTGTAAACATTTAATCTGAGAATTTAATTTAGGAACGCAGTGTTCTAGAAACTAGATAAGTATAAAGTACATTTTGTGAAACATTAAACTCCACACAGTCTGGTGTTTATCATCGGATTGTCGTTTCAGTTTACAATGTGCTTTCTAGAAGAACACATTCAAATAAAGCGTCTTATTGGCCAATTATTTTACTCGGTAGAGTTTTCACACCAGATTTTGGCAATTAACATAAAAATGAAAAAGAGAAAATCGTATCTCATAATGAAGTGTTTATTCTTGAAACTTCTTACAGGTTCAGGATGTATTATTGTAACTGAGAGCTCAAAGTGTCACAGACACCAGTCTCTCTCTCTCTCTTTCTCTCACCCTCACACGTTGGGTTTACACGTTTTTTAACAACTAGATCTTTGTTCTGAGAGCTTCTAGCTGCTCTTGCACATTGCAGTGAGGTCCATGTCTCATCTGACTCACACACACTTTCATCAGAACAGTTTCAGGAATCTGTGTAAAATTTGAAGGAGAGCTGGGAACAGCCTCAAGACAAATGAAGGCCTTTCATGTCCAGACATTGTGTTGAGAGCCTAAAATTATTTCAACGACACATTTGACTGATGTCTTTATTTGAACAACATCTCATTACCCACAATCCTCTGCTATTTAAAGGGACAAGACTTTTAATTTGTCATGGAACAACTTCCTGTTTGAATAGGAAATGCATCATCACAGGAAGGAAGTTTTTACTCATTATACCCACATTGACATGCACACACAGTGACACACACACACACACACACAGACATATTTAGCAGTGTTTGACCCAAGAAAGTCAAAATACTGGAGCAATTGTGTAATGAAACCCAGTCTTGCATTAATATATATATTATGATTTTAGCAGTTCACCAGTGTGCTGCACATGTTCTGGTAAGTAGCTATGTACATTTAGTAGGTTTATTTTGTTTGGGGTTTACTTGTCACCATGATTATTTGATTAGCAACACTGTCACACAAATTCTGAAGAACTTTTGGATCATTTGGGTGTTTTTGGTTTCATTAGAAGTTGTTGGAAGAGGATGTTGCACAAAAATGTAGGTGATTGTTTCTGATAATATATACATAAAAATATTGATGCAAACACAATTTGTCTGAAGAATCAATGGGTCAACAAATGGTTTTCCAGTGCAAACGGAGACTGGACAGGAAGTTCCCAGTGGTTTCCTACAACAGATCAGAGCACTAACCTCACAGGAGTGCAGGAAGTCTCCTCCAGGCACGGATTAGTGCACAAGGTGACCTTTAAGAGGGAAGAATGTACTATTAGATTAGACCATGATCTAACTGCACAGATCTGAACTGCAAACATTTCTGCAGAAGAAATATTTTTTTCATCATTGCACAAAAACAAGTAAATTAGACTTTAATGGTTCATTTTTGTCTTGATATCCTTCCTAATTTGTTACTCATTGGAATTTGCATGTTGAATTTGAAAGTTACTTTAAGGAATCAGTTTTGGATTGTTTGTAAATGGTTTGTGTGACTTAAAGTTTGTGAGCAGTTTCTAGATTCATTACAGTTTCTAGATTCATTATGGTGCCATAGAGAAGTTCCTGGATTCGTTATGATGGCCTAGAGTTGCTTTGGATCCTGTTTTAAATGCTTTAAGCTATTGTTTCATAGGGCATTTAATTGGTAGGTGTGCAAATTCTTTCCTAATTTTACACATGAGAATGACATTCCCATAAAACAGAATCAGGAAGCTGTGTCCATAATTATTCCTGGTGTTTAAAGAGCTGGATGTGAGCCAGGGCATTTGTAATCAGAAATCTCTTCTCTTACTGCATCCATCACAGTTCCTCCAAAATATCTTGTTTAAATTGGTTTGGCGGTTTGTGCAAATGGCTGTCGGGAACTGACGGCTGATTGGTTCACATCCTGGAACAGCTGGAAAGAACAGATGCGATTTGATGTCATTTGTTCAAAGGCAAAAAGAAGCAACAAAAACAAACAAACAAGTCAAACTTTTGGAAACTAATCTGATTTGAAAATTGTTTTGATCAAACATTATTCATTTGATTATTGATAGAATTTGTAGTTAAAACTGTGGGTAAAATATGTTGTGTGTGTGTTATGTGTGTTGTGTGTGTACATGCTGCTCAACTTTGGAAAGTTCAGGGGTCAAAGTTACGACACTTTGAATTATGAAAATAATTTACTCCACACGATATGTACAACATCTGTCAGCAATATGTATGTGGTTCAATAATGACTTCCTCATGTTTTTGTTTTTAAATAAAAATGCTTTCAACGTTTTAATAATAATAAAAATAACTGCTGCTTTAATTCAGACATCCTGCTTGCATAATAGCAGATCTTGTTTTACTTGTTTGTTTGTGTTTTGTAATATTCTGTGTAAAACTATCAACTGGATTTAATGTTATTTAGAGGATTAGAGATGTTGTGATTTAAATGGAAAATCCATTAACTGTGTGTGTGTGTGTGTGTGTGAGTATTTGTTTGTGTGTGTGTGTGTGGTTAACTATGAGGCCGATTATCTTTTTTTTTTTAACAGCGTCACCACAGGTTCGAAATATGGTGGATTAATAAAAACATAATCACACATCTGTTTAGCTCACCAGTGGCAGATTGGGAACGTATTCGGGAAAATTTATTATTTTTACCATTTTATTTGACTGGCGAAGAAATGTAACATTTTACATAACGCATTATATGATGTAACCCTTTCAAAAACCTTGAAAGGTTTATGACGATCATTTACTGTTTTTGCAGGTGGTATTTTTGAGACTCTTGAGAACGAACCAATCAGCATTGAGGAACTTGCCTTCAAATTTGCTGTTACCAGCATTAACAGAAACAGAACTTTAATGCCCAACACCACACTAACCTACGACATTCAGAGAATCAATCTGTTCGACAGCTTTGAGGCTTCCAGAAAAGGTTAGAAACCTAATATTGTTTTTCTGAATGTATTCTACAATATTTCTGAAGTTTCTGAAAGTATTCTTCTGAATGCATTTTTCTACAATAAAAGTTCTGACGTTGTTGTTGTGTGTGTTTAGCCTGTGATCAGCTAGCTCTGGGTGTTGCTGCAGTGTTTGGACCATCTCACAGTTCTTCTGTGAGTGCAGTTCAATCCATCTGCAATGCTCTGGAGGTTCCTCACATCCAGACTCGCTGGAAACATCCGTCTGTGGACAACAAAGACAGTTTCTACATCAACCTCTACCCAGATTATGCCTCCATCAGCCGGGCCGTGCTGGACATTGTTCAGTTCTACAGGTGGAAAGCCGTGACTGTGGTTTATGAAGATGCTACAGGTGAGACAACTGCATTGTAGAAGCTCAGGAGTTCTCAGGAGTTCTCAGATGTTTTAAATGTAGAATTGATCTGTAATGCATCTGTAATATTATCCATCCAACTGACTGGTAGTGTATGTGTCTATGATGTTTCTATTTAATATTTTAAGGTCTGATTCGTCTACAAGAGCTCATTAAAGCTCCTTCACGGTACAGTATCAAGATCAAAATCCGACAGTTACCGACAGGAAGTAAAGACGCCCGGCCGTTGCTTAAGGAGATGAAGAAGGGCAAAGAGTTTTGTGTGATCTTTGACTGCTCGTATCAGACGGCAGCCGACGTCCTCAAACAGGTCTCACACACTCTTTCTCTGTTTAAAACATAATGTACTGGTCATAGAAGCTTTTCTGATGACATCATATGTATATCATGACATCATTCAGTCTTGCTGGTGTGTTACATCAATAAAAATGCTGATCTCCATCTTTCTCTGGTTGTGTGATGTAGCTGCTGTCTATGGGCATGATGACAGAATACTATCATTATTTCTTCACCACTCTGGTGAGTCTCATGTGTGGATGTTTGCTGCTCTGTATGTTTCTCTTCGGTTTGTTGTGTTGTGTTAAAAGATTATAGGAATGTTTGAATGTGAAACTTCCATTTTGTTCATGTCGAGTGTGACAGTGTTGAGTTTTTCAACTCAAACTATTCTTAAAAGAGAGACGAAATAAAAAATTATTTGATGTTTCCATTATTTTACATCTCTTATATTTTTGTGGTTTATATTAATGGTCTAGGTAAGTTTATTTTTAATATGATGTCCTCATTTATGTTACTGTGACTTTAAGATTATGCAGTATGTAAATTAAGGATCATATAGAAAAAAAAAAGGATTAAAGGATTTTGACCTAATCGTCCTTCAGTAACAGCCGCTTTGCATTGTGGCAGATTCACAATACAAACTCAGCTGAAACATCTGTTTTCCTGCTTGTTTATTTAAATGGGCTCAGTGTTTGTTTCTGTGATACTGCAGGATCTGTTTGCGTTGGATCTGGAACCATACCGGTACAGCGGAGTGAACATGACGGGTTTCCGTCTCCTCAACATTGGAAACCCTCAGGTGGCGTCAGTGGTGGACAAATGGTCCATGGAGCGACTGCAGGCGCCGCCCAAACCCGAGACCGGCCTGCTGGACGGCATGATGACAGTCTGTGGACGTTACCTACATATGTCACAGTTTTATGAATCATTTTTTGAAATTTCATAGATAATTTATTTTTACTACATGGTTATTTAAATATCTAAATAGGTTGTATATGCTTGATTCTTTCTCTGTTAAAAAACATGGTATTATAATGGTCAAATAACAAAAACTTCAAAACAAAACACTTCTGATGGATGGTCTCTGTTTGTGTGTGTTTGTGTCTTTATGTGCTTGTGTCTGTTTGCGTCTCTGTGCCTGTCTGTGTGTGTCTCTGTGTGTGTGTATGTCCCTGTGTATGTGTGTGTGTGTGTGCGTGCCACAGACTGAAGCAGCACTGATGTATGATGCTGTATATATGGTTGCTGCGGCGTCTCAGCGAGCGTCTCAGATCACAGTGAGTTCTCTGCAGTGCCACCGGCACAAACCCTGGCGCTTTGGCTCGCGCTTCATCAGCTTGTTTAAAGAGGTAAACACACGTCTGTGTCCCAACATTCCTGTTCCTGAACAATAATTCCCTTTCCAGTGATGTTTGCTATAATAGATTTGAATTATAATTCACACAGTCTGTACTTACTGTAAGACAGTGGAGTTCTCTGATGTCTGATTCTCCTAAAGTCTGATGAAATGGTTTAATTATCTTCAAAAACATCACTACTCAGCTGTCTTGCATCAGAAGTATTTAGAACCAGTTTTAAACCAGTTAGAAACACTTTAAAGACAACCTGTCTCCCAGTGACGTCTTTTAAGTGCACTTGTCCAAAAGCTGCTGCTGCTGCTGAGTCAGCGTGTTGAGTGGAGGTCCGATGGAGGAGAGCTTAATGACTCTGCATTACTGTAAAACTTCACTGAGGGACTTATTACAGTGTCTTCATTTTTCTCGCCATGGCAACAGTCCTGAAACTAAACCCTGAGCAAACATTAACTCACCATTAGTCTCAGCTGTCAGTAAAACACACGTTTGATGTAATGATGAGATGAACATATGAGGCTAACCAAAAGTGAAGTAACATTAGCATTTGTGAAGTAAAGTTCTGGTCATGTATAGTCTATACGTCTTTTTTTATTTTTAATTGTAGTGTTTATAATTTAATGAAGGCAGTTTTTACAGGTAGCATGTAAATTACATTTGCTTCTGCACCACAGATGTCAGAAATTTTCAGACACTTTTTCTGAATAGTTTCCTGCATGTCTGAAGTTCTAGTCTTGTCAGTTATCAGTAGATGGACATTTTCTGAACCTCCGGCTGTGTTTTTAATGAGAATGACTGTGACACTTGCGGTTCACAGAGCAATCCACGCTAAGCTAAGCTCTTCTGAACGCTTGCAATTGAAACCCACCGTACATGTGACGCCATTTACAGCGGAATGTGATGAGAAACTGGATTTAGACCAGTGATTAATAACTAAAATCTTCAAGCTTTATTTAGGCCTGTGATTGTCAATGTGATGATTATGAAGGAAAGCTATCCAGTCCCTTTAATTCTTAAAGCAGCAAATTAAAGACATAATCCGTTGGATTTGTGCATCGCTGAATGTCTGGTCGATGCAGGACCACCGCGGCCCACCGTGGTGTGACGTTAATGTGGCGTTGGATTTACAGCAAAGATTGCAGGTTTTATTTGGCTTGTGGCCACAACTTAAGCTAAACTCACATTTCATGTCAGTGTGAAGTTAATTATAATGTCCATTAGCACCTTTATGTAGAACACAGTTGATCTATGACTTCAGACAAGGCTGTTGTCTGTGATGGGAGTTACATCATACATCATACATGTGATGTATTGCATTTGTCTCATTGCTCTCTTTACTGGCTATTTTTCACCGGGTAAATAGAGGGTTTTAAAGGCGTTTTTGCTGTGCAGAGAAAATGGTTTTAATTTGTGTGTTCAGCATATTAGCTCTGTATATCACCAACAACATTAAAACCACTTAGTCAGAGTATATTAATAAATAACTTGATTCTTTGTTGTGAGAGACGGAGAGAACAGGACTTTCTGTGTGGTGTGTATTGAAATTTCCAATCATCTTCTCTCAAAACGTGAACGTGACTTTACTGTACCGTAGTTTAACTGTACTGTACTTAATATTTTTCTACCACAGGCTCAGTGGAACGGACTGACTGGTCAGATCATCATAAATAAGACGGATGGACTGAGGAAAGAGTTTGATCTTGATATCATAAGTCTGAAGGAAGATGGGTTGGAAAAGGTTAGAGCCACGTGATCACATTATCTTTCACATGGTTCACCAGTATAATAAATAAAGACCTAATAATTGTTCTGTTTAAGACCTTTAAACATCACACATGCAAAGTCTTGGCTTTTTGTTTTGTTTTAAGCAGTTTATGAAAGGTGGTCGTTTTAACAAAGTGTGGAAGAAGGTTTGTATATCAGAAAAAAATCCCTACATGTGGTGTTTCCATGGTGCAGTAATGGTACCAAATGGTAATACTATAGTATTTTGGTATATGCATTGATTATATGCAATAGTATTACCATGGTACAAAAACATGGTTTTACCACAGTGGCATGTCCACAAACTTGGTAATACCATGGTACCCTTTAAGTCCCCCTCAACCTGTGCTGGTTTCTTAATATTATTAATGATGTTAGTTATTGATTTCACACATCTACTCTTTCATTAAATGGTTGTAAGGTATTTTTTAATCCTTCCAAACTCTCAGTGGGCAGTATGGTCCGTGTCAAACCAACATTAAATGATGCCATAGTTCTCTGTTTAGTAAACATCATATAATTCTGTCATGGACTCATCAAAGCAGAGAATTGTCTGATTGAACATCTGTTTATAAAGACACTGATAGCCAAAAGCTAAATTTAGAGATGTTTTCTGTATGTGTCTGACAGACAGAAGTGACACAGTGAGACAGTTTTACAGAAACTGCAGGAATAGTTTCTGTTTCTTTAAAGATTTACAGCATCCAGTCAATGTCATTACACAGAAAATGATGATGGTCATATGATGAGCACATTTTTCCCTAGAATTTAGGCAGTGTTCCTTCTCTTTATTGACTGACGTGTTTGCATGTATTCCCATGTATTTAATACCAATATTGACCTAAAAGTTAAAGTGTGTCTTTTTTTAGATGTTAAAATAGTTTCTTATTGAAAATGCAGATGCAAAGCTATAGCTGTACAAAATGAAATGTTGTCGCAACAATGATTCAACCAATGGTGATAGTTTGGGGCGGGACTTCTATTTATCTGACCAATGGCAGTGTTTGGGAAAGCTGTTAAAAACATTTTGCAGTTTCATTTTGTGACAATTATTTTGCACAAAAATGACACACTTTAGCTTTATATTAAAAAAGCTTTGAATAAATGAAGCTTTTGAGTTTTTACTTGCACAATGAGTTTTGTTATAATAACGGTTTGTTATTATGTGGTTGTGTATCTGTTTAGATCGGTTTGTGGAACTCAAACACTGGCCTTAACTTGACAGACAGCAACAAAGACAAAAACACCAATGTGACGGACTCCATGACCAACCGGACTCTCATTGTCACAACAATTCTGGTAGAAATGAACAAATGAACAACTTTTACACACAATTTACTGTACAATCTACTGAACTTCTTAAGAGTTTGTTTGTTTGTTTCTGCAGGAAAACCCTTACGTGATGTATAAGAAGTCTGATAAGCCACTGTATGGAAACGACAGGTTTGAAGGCTACTGCTTGGACCTGCTCAAAGAGCTGTCCAACATCCTGGGCTTTTCATATGAGGTCAAGCTTGTGTCTGATGGAAAATACGGAGCCCAGAATGATAAAGGAGAATGGAATGGCATGGTCAGGGAGTTAATAGACCATGTAAGTCCATGCTGTGAATTATTGCAAAGTAATGTAGTTTTTATAAGTACAGACTTTTGTTTCTTGGTCTGTTAGTTGTACAAGTCTGTAGACACAAGTCTGCTAGACTTCTTAAAGTTTCTATCACATATTCTCCAATGTTACAATACAATTTAAACTTACAAGCATCTGATTTTGTCCAATCAGATGCTTGCTTACCAGCAATAGCCAATCATGGTTCATGGCTGTTTGTTAATTGACTTTGTCTCCAGGTGGCAGATTTGGCTGTTGCTCCTCTCACTATCACTTACGTGAGAGAGAAAGTCATTGATTTTTCCAAGCCTTTCATGACCTTGGGAATCTCTATTCTCTACCACAAACCTAACGGAACCAACCCAGGGGTCTTCTCCTTCCTAAACCCATTGTCTCCAGACATCTGGATGTATGTTCTCCTGGCCTGCCTCGGGGTCAGCTGTGTGCTGTTTGTCATTGCCAGGTAAAATCCATCTCGGCTTACTTTGGATTCAGTTCAGTCACTTTCTCCACACAGAAATCTTTTAATTACGTCATGCCGGATCGCTGTTCATTTGTTCTTGTTCAGCTGTCCAGCATTTTGGCAACGTTTTTTGCGTTCTCTGCACAATGACAGTAGTTAAAAGTTGGCTAATTTCATTTTTACTTTTCTGTTTGAAGAAAAAGAGCAGAGATTTGGTGACTCACTCAACTTTTGTGGAGATAACAGTATTTGTTTTTAAAGTCAGCATGAACTCAAAATAAATAATAATTGACTTCCTTAATGCATATTCCAGGTCTTTTGTGCACAGGATATTGACCCACTATAATGAATTTTCTTATTTTTTTTAACCCTGTTCTCCTGGCCACTGTGGCCTTTGGTTTGCTCATTACTAGGTACTATTTATTTTAAAGCTGTATAAACAATATACATTGTGTGTAACGTTGAAGTAATACTGGTGTGTGGTGGCTGTATGATTGACAGTGTTGATGTCCATCTGCAGGTTTACACCGTATGAATGGTACAACCCTCACCCCTGTAACCCTGACTCTGATGTTGTTGAGAACAACTTCACGCTCATCAACAGTGTTTGGTTTGGTGTTGGAGCTCTGATGCAGCAAGGTGTGTGATTCTGGTTTAGGGCTACATCTAAACATGCATCTAAACACACCTATATACCATCTACTGACTCTGAGAGAATTATCTCACTGCACCTCAGACAGCTGCTTGTTCCTGGATAAGAACCTGCTAGGGTTTGTTTAAATTAGCAATATTTGCTAGCATCACTACTAACATGATGTTACGATGTGTCTCATGGTTTCACTTTGAAGCACATCAGAACTTGTTTAGCTATATAGTGGCTGTAAAAGAAAAACAGATTTATTTTCTAACTGTAAACAAAAAAAATTAAACTGTTCATACTGTTTAATTTTTTCCTTGACAGGATCAGAGTTGATGCCCAAGGCGTTGTCCACCAGGATTGTTGGAGGCATCTGGTGGTTCTTCACCCTCATCATCATCTCGTCCTACACAGCTAACTTGGCTGCCTTCCTCACAGTGGAGAGGATGGACTCACCCATCGACTCGGCCGATGACCTGGCCAAGCAGACCAAGATAGAGTATGGCGCCGTGAGGGACGGCTCTACAATGACCTTCTTTAAGGTTCAACAACACACCTCTTCAAAAAATACATGAAAGAACATCAGATACACTCGCATTTCACAGATATATCACTATTTATCTGTCCAGAAATCCAAAATCTCCACCTATGAGAAGATGTGGGCGTTCATGAGCTCCAGGAAAAACACGGCGCTGGTGAAGAACAACCGTGAGGGTATCCAGCGAGTACTGACCACAGATTACGCCCTACTGATGGAGTCCACCAGCATCGAATACATTAGTCAGAGGAACTGTAACCTCACACAGATCGGGGGGCTCATAGACTCCAAGGGCTACGGTGTGGGCACTCCTATTGGTACGCTAAAGTCAAATACACTAGCACAGAGACCATGATGTTGCGTTAGCATGGTTTCAAAAATCCAGCTGGCATCACCAGTTGTTATTGTTACACGATGGCATGAAAAGATAGTGTTGTGTTATCGTTCCTTCTAATAATCTGACCGATGTTCTCCCAGGTTCTCCGTACAGAGACAAGGTGACCATCGCCATCCTGCAGCTGCAGGAGGAAGGCAAACTCCACATGATGAAGGAGAAATGGTGGAGAGGAAACGGCTGCCCGGAGGAGGACAGCAAGGAGGCCAGCGCTCTGGGTGTGGAGAACATCGGAGGAATCTTCATCGTGCTGGCGGCCGGACTCGTCCTGTCCGTGTTTGTGGCAATCGGGGAGTTTATCTACAAATCCAGGAAGAACCTGGACATCGAGGAGGTAAATGTGGGACAGTGCGAATGGCACAATAAATACTGACTGGACACCACAGACCTTTAGAAAGATGAACTTTATCTCCTTGAACCCTTGAAGGTCCACCTGGTGGTGGAAATTTGCCACCACCAATTTGAAATTTGATGTCACATGATATCAGCTGTGCGGTATGTGGGGGCTGACTTTTAAGTTTAAGAAAACATTTTTACCTTTTCTGTTTCATGTTAAGAGCTAAACGGACATTGAAAATGTGTGTGTATCTGTATTAGTATCAGTGAAATGCGTTGAATAAGAATGACAGAATAAGTTTGAAATGTGCTTCAACAGGATAAGATGGACTGTGGTACCATAATTACAGCAGATACTGTGTTTTAGAGTAGATCTATGTAGACTGTATTTAGATTAAAGACTTGAACTTTTTTCTTTACAGATTTATTCCTTCCTAATCTAATTTATAAAACGTGTCTATGGGTTTTCAAAAAGGTGTGAGTGAGAGTGTGTGTGTGTGTGAGAGAGAGTGTGTGTGTGTGAGTGTGTGTTTGTGAGTGTTTTAATGTTTAAATACTGAAATACAGAAGTTACACACTTTATCTTTAACAGCTCATCTTGATTATCTCAGTCTTTCTGTTTAAAACTTTTTTATTTAACTTTGTTTTCAAAGACTGTTGGTAACATTTGTCTTAAAGCAGTGTTTCTGAACCCTGTTTTTGAATAACCATTAAACAATAAAAATAAATACATTCCTAATACAGATTTATAATGTACTTATTTTTACACATGCAGTACATGTACAACCAGGCACAGTTTGACCAGTTTTTGGACTAGCGTTTAACTGGTACTGGAGATTTTACAGTAGATATTAATGAGTAGATATTAATGATCTACAGTCTGTATTTTAGATTCAGGGGTATTTTTAAAAACACTACAGTTACAATATTTGAAATATCACTGCATTAAATAACATTGAGTGACAATTGAAAAAGATTTTATATTTTACAAACCCAACATTTCACTTAAAGATTTTAAATGATAAACAACTGACATATTGTTTAACAGATGCGTTCTGAGACACGTTCTAGCTGTCAAGTGTAGAAGAACGCGTTGCTAAAACAACTATGTGAACTTCTTGAGCGGAAATATCTGTGTATTCATTAAAAATCACCTGGACACTTATTATTTCAAAGTAACTGTCAAAATACATCTTATACAGTATTAATTTTACACATACACATGCATATTGTAAATATAATGTATAATATATGTATAATGTTCTTTTATGCAATGGCAAATATATTATAGAGGGCTATATATACATTTAAATATATATACACACAAACACACAGACCTCTATAGTAAATTTGCCATTGCATGAAAGAACATATACGTATATTGGGGTCCTATATATGTCAATGATGTTTGTGTAGATTTTTCCTATATTGACAGTAAAGTTGGACAGTAAAGAAGCTTCAGAGGAGCGCTTGCATCAGTCTGTAGCCGTGATGACAGTCAGAGGTTTGTGTGTTTTGATGAACTGAGGGATTGGGCTTAAAACTGCTTTCATTTTTCTTCACTGGACCGTAATCCTCAACCCTGCTTTCTTAATCAAAACGCAGTTTTTAATCTAGCGTCCAGCAGCCCAGGGATTTACAGAACTATGACCTTGCTCTAAATCACAGCTGTTTATCTCTGAAATCAGCTTTCTGCTCTGTACAGCGCATGTGTTGGGTGGAATAATACACTCTGTGTGTGTGTGTGTGTGTTTCTTGTGTGAAAGTAAGTATAACTTGTATATATATATATATATATATATATATATATATATAAGAATACTGTATTAATGTATTACTGGAGTTAAAACCCAGATATTTCTAATAATGTATTAAATCCTTGAATAACTAATATTTACTTTTACTCCAGATGATTTGTTTTTATATTAAAATTAAAAAAGGCTGTGGACACGGCTCCTGTTCTTGCGTTTATACAATATACTATAAAAAATACAGCCACAAAAGTGCAAATTAATTCCATAACCAAAATTAATAAACTATTTAATAAAAAATTAAGTTCATTAATAAACCAAACTTGTCAGCTTCCCAAGAATTGATGCTGTAGCTTATGTTAGGATTTACAGAGTATATTACACTAAACATACTAAATATATTACATGTGCTTTCGTGAATACATTGTTACAATCCCCATGCAGTTCCCTTAGTAACTCACAGGGGGCGTTCGAGGAACCTCTGTCTGAAACAACAGATAATACCCAAGTAAATTATATTTCAAAATAAAAGTCACTTTTACTGTCACTGGTATATTGTGTTGACTAATATTTCTGTTCCTCCTTTTCTCCGTCATCAGATGATCTGACAGACCAGCTGTTAAAACACACAGACTGTTATCACATCTGTTCACAAGATCTGTCTCAGAAAATACTGACACACAAAGAGTCTGAGACATGAGACCAAAAGCTAGAAATCTAAAAATAACAGGATTTATTTCTATCATTTTGAATTCATCCATTAATTGTCACATATGTATGTACGTCACTGTAACTTTACATGTCACTGTCAGATAAAGATGTTACACAGATCCACTGACTGTCTGATAACAGATTTTTATGTTATCAACATAGCAGAGGAGAACTAGATTGTCTGATTCTTTTTTAAATGTGTGGTGTTCAATATGTTGGTTTTTTTACAGGGTGTGTTTTGCTAGTGAGTCTGATGTGTATGAGGGGACACGGTGTGTCTCTGTCAATCATATTGTATAAAATATGTTGTATATCACTTGATCCAAGTAGAATATAGGTGGAATATACAGGGAACCATTTTGACTATTACTCACTGTATTGTCTTCAGTTTATAATGTGGATTATATCATTTAGATCCGTAAGCAGCTTCACTCCTAATTTTCCTAGTTTATTTCGAGACAGATTCAGTTCTGTCAGGTGTGAAGGGTTCGATCTCAGAGCTGAAACCAGTTCAGCACAACCTTCATCTTTGATATTACAAGAACACAACCTGCAGAGAACAATAACACACTTTTATATTTAGATTTAGGTTCTTATGCAAGGAAAACATTTTAAAGGAACATTTTTTATTTATTAATATATATATAATATTTATGAGCCACTCAGGAATATGGTGAATTATAAAATATACGTAACCTGATATTAAATGGGTGTATAATAATTATAAGGTACACTTGATTATGATCCCAAACACTTTAATTTAGTTTCACTTTGATATGGTTTCTTTGAGAACCAGATTATGGGTGACTATCAGAGATCTTACACCAGCTTCTCCAGTTTGCACTGAGGATTCTTCAGTCCAGCAGAAAGCAGCTTCACTCCTGAATCCCTCAGTTTATTACCAGACAGATTCAGTTCTGTCAGGTGTGAAGGGTTTGAAATCAGAACTGAGACCAGATCAGCGCAACCGTCATCTGTGATGTTACAACCACTCAGCCTGTAGAGAACAATAACTCTTCAATCTCTCAGTCCACAACACACAGTTTGTATGACCATCAAAAACTATTGATCTTACTTCAGTTTCTCCAGTTTACAGTGAGGATTCTCCAGTCCAGCAGAAAGCAGCTTCACTCCAGAGTCTCCCAGTTTATTCTGAGACAGATCCAGTTCTGTCAGGTGTGAAGGGTTTGATTTCAGAGCTGATGCTAGACCAGCACAACCTCTATCTGTGATTTTACACCAGCTCAACCTGCAGAGAACAATAACAGACAAGGTCAGTCTACCAGTGATGATATCTAACTAAGTTTTAATAGTAGAAATGACATTACCTGAGTTTCTGCAGTTTACACTGAGGATTCTCCATTACAGCAGAAAGCAGCTTCACTCCTGAATCTCCAAGCTTATTCACGGACAGATCCAGTTCTGTCAGGTGTGAAGGGTTTGAATTCAGAGCTGACACCAGAATAGCACAACCTTCATCTGTGATATTGCAATAACACAACCTACAGAAAAATTAAATGAATTGGGGTTGCAGAAATGCAATGCCTGTAAAGTCATAAAGTGAAGTGACTGTTCACACTTACTGAACTGATCTGGATTCTTGAATCACAGGCAGCAGCTTCTGAAGAACTTTGAGATTTTTTGCATTGTTTCCTCTCACATATTTATTCAGATTAAACACATTCAGATCCGCTGTCAACAACACAAAAACTAGAGCTGACCACTGAGATGAAGAGAGTTTGACTTCACTTATTGAATTAGATTTCAGATAATGTTGGATTTCGTCGATTAGTGAATGATCACCCAGTTCGTTCAGACAGTGGAACAGACTGATGGATTTCTCAGGTGATGGATTTTTCCTGATCATCTTCTTGATGTGTTTGACTGTTTGTTCATTACTGTAGGAGATTTTTCCTGTGGTCATCAGACCTTCTAGAAGTTTCTGATTAGACTCCAGTGACAATCCGAGCAGGAAACGAAGGAAATGGTCAAACTGTCCATTTTTACTCTGTAAATCCACAGCTATGGCTCTCTGATGCAGGTCAGATATTGAACCCCTATCTACAGGTTTCTGGTAAAGTTTATTTATTGAAACCTTCTCTCTTTGAGAAGTTTTATTAAACACATTTATGTTGTTGTTTATGAAGGACAGGTGCACATATAGAGCTGCTAGATGTTCTTGTATGGTCAGATGAACAAAGCAATAGACTTTCCCCTGATACCAGCCCAACTCCTCTCTGAAGATCTGAGTGCATAACCCTGAGTACACTGATGCTTCTGCTACATCAATATCACACTCTCTCAGGTCTTCCTCATAGAAGATCAGATTGCCTTTCACAAGCTGCTCAAAAGCCAGTTTGCCCAGTTTGAAGACCATGTCTTCATCCTTCACTGTCTTCTCATAGTCCTTGAGATGTTTGATGTTTGTCTGAATGATCAGGAAGTGTGTGTACATCTGAGTGAGAGTCTTGGGGATCTCTCCAGTCTCTGCTTCACTCAACATTCCCTCAAGAA
>JBAJNP010003916.1:2344-36513 GCA_036877545.1 Yasuhikotakia modesta
GTGAGCCAGTTTCATTGTAGCGCCTGATGGTCTTTGCGACTCCACTTGGGGACACATTCAAAGAATTTGCAATTTTCCGAACTGACTGACCTTCATTTCTTAATGTAATGATGGCCACTCATTTCTCTTTGCTTAGCCATAATGTCTTGCTTAATAGGGCTTAATAGGTGTCTAATAGGGCTGTTGGTTGTGTATCAACTTGACTTCTCTACAACACAACTGATGGTCCCAACCCAATAAATAAGGAAAGAAATTCCACTAAGTAACCCTGACAAGGCACAACTGTTAAGCAAAAACCATTTCAGGTGACTTCCTCATTAAGCTCATTGAGAGAACGTTTGCCGCAATATCCAAAAAGCAAAGGGTGACTACCTTAAGGAATCTAAAATATAAAACTTATTAACAAAGTTTTGTTTTAAGTACATAATGTGTTAAATCCACATGTGTTCAATAAAGTTTTGATGCCTTCAGTCAGAATCTACAATGTAAACAGTCATGAAAATAAAAAAACTCAATGAATGAGAAGGTGTGTCCAAACTTTTGGCCTGTACTGTATGTCAAATAGATACTATTTTTAAATATTTAATTAATAAAAACTAAAACAGTAAAGAAATCTTTTAAAATAATTGGATCATTTTCAATAATAGAGCATAGAATTTTTTAAATTCAGCTTCTGTGAGCTGTGTTTGGGGTTAATTGAGTCTTGTAGCTTAGGCTGTGTCGCACACAGCTCTTCTTCCTCTTTGACACAGAGACAGATTAGCAGACTCCACAAGCCCTGCTCCCATCTGCCTACCTGTTCACTCTCTTGTGTGTTTGTCCATTTGTTATTGTTGCTTATCATGATTGTCTGGTGGAAGTAAGCAGGCATCTGAGGAAGAGAGTATTCTGAAAAGTAGGTGGTGTTCACCAAGGTCATTTCTGTCACAGTGCTGTTGGAATGCAGCCATAAATCAAATTATATTGAATTCAATTATATTTTGCATAGAATTTTTTTTTTATTACAGTTAAACACATTTTCTTCCAGACTCCTTCCTCATTACCATAATTCCTACAATGAAACATGCAACTGCAAACAGTGCATCTTACCATAAATGGTACAATGCAAGACCACAGATGCTTTTTTGGTTTAAACTGTAATAACTTGATAAGAACATGGTTTTAAATAAGGAAAAACAAACATTAATTTTAATCAGGATCATTCCTTTCAGTGAGACGATGATTTTGATGACAATGATTTTTGACTTCTGCGACTTCTGACAGTTACTGTTGGTGACATTACTGGGAGATAGTTTGAGAAAGGTTTCGCTTTATGCAGATAATCACATTACTTTCTCAAAGAACTACCAGTTACTTTACCTGAGAATAAAGTCAGTGAAGCAAATCATTGGTTTCTGTGTTTATGTACTGTACTTACTATGTACTTATGTACTTTCTATTTTCAGCTACACATAATTCACTTTAATTTATATTGCGCTTCATTTCTTTATTTCTTTATTTGTTTACCATGCTAAACATCCATTAGCATTGCTACTTTTAGGTACAATCACTTGTAATTTATGTACATCTTGGCACTTCCATCCAGCTATTTTATGCAATATCCCAAAATGTATCATACCTAATTTTGAAGTAATTCTGAAATAAATGGGGCAGCTAATTTTAAATAACTTTAAATAAATGTGTATTGCCAAATGTGAATGTTGATCAATGCATTGGAATTTTATTGTGTCCTGAATCACCTTACTATATGAAAACCTATGTTGTAATGTGTTGTAGTGTTGATGTTGTAGTGTGTTGTATATGTTGGTGTGTGACACCTCGAAGGCAAACAAAGAAAGTGAGAGGTCAACAGAGGTGTAAAAAAGGTTGTAAAAATTAAGAGTGTGCTGTGTTATTGCTGGGTAATGGGTGGGAAAATGTTTCTAATGGAAAGATCTGGCTGTCATTGGGTTAAAGCAGGATTTCATTTTATTCTGGAGACCTAGGGCATCTCATGCACTCATAGAACATAGTTAAAGGACAAATGGAAATGTATTAAAAGGGGAAGAAGGTGTACTAGGCAACAGGTGTGTCCCATCACACGCTGCCAGCAATACATCTGAACTTCCATCATTATGTCTAAATGTGTCCTAGAAGTGGAAAAATGGAGGGAATGTTTGAAAAATGTTTCTTTGTCACAGAAGTAATTCAAATCAGGCTTGTAGAGCTGTGATGTGGGCTTCTCAATAATGACACAGTTAATAGTGTTAACCTGTTTTACCAAATGATTTATGTTGATAAATTAACTACACAGGGAGTGTATGGGTCGAGTCATGTTGCAGGACTTGACCCTCAGTGCTTGTATGAGCACCGCGGCTGTGAGAAAATCTGGGTTGCAGGTCACACACATTTGCAGATTCAAATGAACAAGAAGAGCCGAGATAAATCATTCACACACTGATGAAAACTTCTGCTTCCCCTGCAGGTGGATGCCCATATTTGGAGCAAAAGATCTGCTTGATGCTGGCCTTCAGCTTTGACCCATCTGCCTTCATTTACCCAGAGTTACATCTATTTTAGTGCTGCCAACTCACCCATGAGCCTCAGACCTTTGTTCCTCAGCCTGTTTCTCTGCCTTAAATTAGCTCCCTCTGCTTAATGAGCCCGTCTGTCGCTGTTTTACTTTAATGTCACTGGGAAAGATAGATATTTCATGTTTCAAGGATATTTACACTGTAGAAGCTAAGCTGTCTTACAATAATGATTAATTATTTATTGAGGTCACTTGTGTAACGTTAAATACCCACATAAAATTACAACATTGTGTAAAGCCACAATAAGCTTCCTGTAATCCACAGGGACCAGACCATGTCAATGTTATTTTAGGTTGCTGAATAAACTGTTGTGTATATCCACAATGACTCATTGTATTTTTGTGTTGGTTTTAATGCAACCCCCAGTATGTACTGTTGCTAATGCATGCAGTGCAGGTGCTTGTCTGCATGGGCTGCATGTTGGAGTGGCGCAGTCTGGGTTGAACTAAAGGATGTTTTGTATGCAGTGTCTCAGGCTGCTGATATACCGTAAGTTGTGTTTTTTCAGGCCACTGGAGATTGATGTGAAGGTCAGGGTATCAACACACGTGCTGCACAAACCAGTAATGCATTACTGCAGCAGAATCACATGCATGGAACACAGGAAGCAATGACCTCTAAATTGCATTTTTATATTTGATAGATTTGTGGAATGGAATACAAGCTTCTTAAATGCTATGCAGAATATAATAATTGTATTAAAACTGAAATTGAGTGATTGTAAATATGAGTCACATGCAGTTTGTTTTTCATCCAAATTTTATCTTACATTTTGGCTATCCATACAAATAAGGAAAACTGATGTTGCTGGCAAATACTATTAAAAAAAGATTACAGGCAAAATGGTTAATCCATCACAATGAAAATGGAATGTCAAAAGGCATTCTGTGTTTTCTTTTACTTGTACAAGTAAGTGTAATTTTTTAAATTGTATTGGACCAACATGAAGGTTTAGTGGTCCACTGCTGAAATAATGACGTCAGTGAAAGACTTGGTTTGATCCTGTTTGCTCTGCAAGCGTTACATTTGAGTATTTTAGCATAACTTTTGTTGGGTTTTAGGGAGCAGGTTTTATAATTGTAGGCAAAGTCTGCAACAAATAAACCAAAGGAAGTGGCAAGCTTATGAAATACTTTGCCAAGTAATCGGCCTAAAAATGTCTGTGAGAGACCCACTAAACTAAATCATTCTGAGTGTATGTGTACTGCAGCCCACTTTTATCATTTTGTCCAGGGCCCCAGACTTAAAACGGGACCCTTTGCTTTGTTTTTGGTATGTATAAACACTAAAGCCTGGCTGATTCTGGCTGAAGTTGCATTGTGGTCAAGCCGCACTGTTGTTAGGTTGTGCTGCTTTGACCCCCTTGTGACAGCAGTTATTTTTGGCCTCTTTGCTTGCTGTGAAACTGGCATGGAGTTCCTGAGCAACTCTGTTCTTTGCTGGTTTGGAATAGAAGGGAGATTTCCGTTAAACTGTGTAAAGAAAACAATACACTGTTTTAAAGAGATTATTTTTTAACCCTACAAGGGCAATATAATACCTCATAAAACAAGTATTAACAGCTTGTACATTTAAATTATGTAAAACCCATAGTGTACTTTTTTTCTTTAAGGATATCTGTCCTGGAATTAGGGGTCTGCTTAACTGAGGCTTTATGCAAATTTCGACTTTTAGGGCATCTCACAGTTGTCAGTCATATTCTTTGATGTTTTTTTATTTGATTGATTTATTGGACCTGTTATCAGAACTTTATCTAAAGAAAATGACCTTTGGGCTCATGAATTTAAATGTTTCTATTTCTTTTTCAATTTGAATTGAAATGTTTTGAATGTCATTTTACTTTGTGTATGTTACAAGCATTTAGCATGTTAATTTGACTGAATTGTAACTCCTAGATCTTCCAAGATAGGTCCACAATACTTGACAGTCCAAGTCTGTTCTAAGCAATTACTTAGAACATCTTATTATGAACATAGCTATGCTCTATAAACCAACTTGAACATACAGTCTCTCACATACACGTAGCAATTGCCTAGCAGAAACTCAGACAATCTTATTAACCACCCAAAATGCTATCAAATGCTTAGCAATGACCTACTTGTCTAAGTATTACATCTACGCAAGATCACATTTCCTTTTCTAGTTTCCATTCTACCACTGTAAAGTCTAGCATTACAAATTCCATTGCGCTGTAAAGAACGAGCGATGTCTCAGACAGATTGTCTGCTCCAGACAGACTTTGTAGCCTGTATATCCAGTTTTGCTCAGCAGGACGCTTCGCACAGATCATTTGAGTTTTTGGAACGAAGCAAAGTAGATTTGAAGACATCTGGAAAACAAATCTAATGAGAACCAGAGTAGAAAAGGAACTTAGATATGTAGCTTTGCTATATTACAGTTGTAAAGAACATATTACTATACAGTATGTACAGTTATGTGCAATACAACAATTTCATCCCAAGATGAGTCTCATTAGTTCCATGCAGAGATGCTGCAATATTTTCCAGTGGGGTGCTCCAGTAAAACCACCTTTAAGATTATGATAGATGCCGTGTACTAGCGTAGCCACATATGATGCAATGCTGTTGTGTTTGATCGTTTTAGAGCATAAAATGTCTTTCATACCACATGTAATGTCACTGGCACTCAAATCCCTCACATTGCTGCTGATGCAGGGAAATGTATGACATTTGGAGAGATGTAAATGGGTTTAGTGTTGAAATTCCAATCATTATAAACAAAGCGTTTAAAGGCCGAAGCTAATTAGAGCTGTCGTGCAGCTTCATTAGCAGAAATCCACACACCCAGTGTTGCTGTATTCCCGCTCTTGCTGTTTATTTATAGACTATGTCAATAGCTCATTTACAAACCAAGCTACTTCTTGCAGGCTTCATTGGAGAGCCCCAGCAGTGCCTTTTCTTGAGCTAAAAACATTTTCCTGGTAAATCACTCATCTTAATGCAAAAATATGCAGTTCATTGCTGATGGGCATGCATTTTCCTTTTTGCGCTTCTCTCTGCAAAATGAGGAAACTTTCTAGAAAATGACCAGTTATGGAGCCTGTTTAGTATGACTGTGGCTCCTGCAATGCAGTGCAATATTTCTCAGCTTCAACAGCTAGACAGGGTCCCCTTGACCAATCAGGGCAAGGTGTGCCTATGGTATGTCACCTGGATTTCATTAATATCGAGACAATAGACATGCTGATGGCACCCACAGGACAAATACAACATCTCTGTCTCTGCGCTGATGATGTAAGCGCGACAGATGGAAACAATAGAACAAGCTCTGGCTAACGGTTTGGGGAGGGATCCAAAATAGGAGGGAGAGACAGGCATTCAATCTGAGCATGTAAACAGCCCACGGTGTGTGTTAATGTCTCATTGGTCATCCATCACTTTCAAATCACATTGAAAGCAGTACAGACCTCATGAATGAGAAACACAGTGACCCTGGAATAAAACCTGGAAACTAAGCATGCGCTTTAATGCAACCGCTGCATTAAAATGAGAAGAGGGCCTAGTTCATTTTCATTAGCTACAGAAACAAAGTAACCTGTCAAATACTGTGGGAAAGTGTGGTTGCATTAATAAGTTCTGTTGTGGCAGACCTCATTTTAGTGGGCTGCATTATTGTAGCAGCAGATTTTTTGCTCATTCCCTCAGTCAATAAAAATATCTCGGTCAAGCAATATATCTGTCCCACGCAGCTGTCAACAACAACAAAATATCTTTTTATTATTTTTATGCAGGCACACAAATACATAATCTCTGAGTTTTGTTACCAGTCAAACATTGTTGGTTGGCTATTCAGAGTGAGAAAATGCTCACATGTTCACTTTTGTGTATTAATGAAGCATTTTATAAATCAATATATTTTAATTAAAACAGCCAACATTATCAGTCACATCCAATTAAGTTAAAGTAATGGCTTAGCAAAACATGCTAAAGTATGGCACAGTTCTGCTGGGTTAAGCAGGTCTGCTAAAGGTATTAAAGTTAAAATCTGTGTGCTATTCATTTTTGGGTCAATGAAAATCTTATGCTACATGACACCCCTCAAAGCACATTTACTATACTGAATATTAAAACCAGTGTTTGGGAGTAGCTAACTACAAACAGTGATGCTACCAATTTAATTACATTTTTAGCAGCTTAACAACAGCTCAGTAACTCTTAAAACAGTGTAGCTTTTCCAGTAGCTAAATACATTTTCTAGCAAGTAGCATACGTAACGCAACCAAAGCTACATTCTGTTTTGTGTAATGCTTTAAAGCAGCGCAGCTTCATTCTTCTTCTTACACAAACTAAAGCTAAAATGCAGAGATTGAAATTGTGGATTACCCCCGCCTGTTATGTCATGAATCTTGCAGCTTTATAGTTCACTGAGAAGAGATTGTCTCATAACATTAAGGAGAGTATTTATGTTATGATAGCTTGGGAGTTTTAGCCTAGCTCTGCCAACACTGCTTAAAACTACTGCATACAAGCATTTATATGAAACCAATGTCATTTGATGTCAATAATGTAAAACCTGGCACAACATGTAGACAAACCCTTTTTATTTGTAATGTAAAGTGGCATTTATGAGGTTTGGCAGAAAGGAAGATGATATAAATCCAAGTGATAATATAGCTGCAGGCAGTGATGTGGGGCCCAGTTTGGGGTCTGGAAACATAAGACAGAGCCAGAGAGAAGAATAAAATCAGAGAAATGTATGTGAAGAACAGACAGGTTGAGAAGTTCAGATGAGAGGGAACGCAGAACGAACAACAACAAAACAGTTTATTTATAATTTCAAATCTAAGAGTAACAAATTTTAGTATATCATTTTATTCATTTCATCAAAAACAATACACAACTTTATGTGCCAAACCTTTGTAAGTTTCAGACTTACATTCTTAAAGGTTCTGGGCTAATGGCTGCCAAGGAGGGCTGATGAGGCAAAAATCAACACACAAAAAGGTTGACGGTAAGATAACTTAGCTGTCAACACAACTTAGAGATAGCAACTGGTTAGCATGCTAACATTCAAAATACAACCCAAAATGGTGTTCAAATCGTGTTACCGTGGTGTTCAAGTCACTGGCATTATTCCCAAATTTGGCACAGATCCCCAAAACAGCAAGCTGATAAATCCTAACAATGTTTGTTGCTGATTAATCAAAGCCTCCAAACCAATTCTGGATGGATATTGGTTGTGACATCATGGGTTTTGATCAAAGTTTTTTTTCTGTACAGCTCACTGCAAAGATCATGTGGGCCAATTTTTCTAAGAATTGGACAAAATCTGAAAAGGATTATGAGGGAGTGTAGTATATACACTTCTCAAAAATGTAGACACATAAGCATACGATGCAATACCACCTGTGCATGTTTCTTTAAAATAAGGGCTTTATTCTTTATACTCAGAGCTCAACAGGGCCTCACATTAAAAATCACCTTGAATTTGTACAGGAAGTCTAAATATACTCCAGGAAGGCTCACTGAAAATTGAGCCTCTGTATATCCGAGTGGGAATAAATGGCCTCAAAATGGACTTTAGCTGTTTTTGACTGTGAGCTTAATAATTGCATTTCTAAGCAAGTCTCTTTCATTTGTTGCTCTACTGTAAAAAAGGTAATGATGAAGATATCCTGTGAAACAAAGTTTCTGCACATTTATGCATTCTGCATTTATGATTAAGTTAATATATAATACCAGACACAATAAAACAGTTATTGTTGACAAACATTAAAAAATGTTAAGATATACTTTACCAGTGATTTAACCAGTGATTACAGTATTATTGCAAGTTAAACCCACAACACAAAACATTTAGTTATTTCATTAACAAATCGAATTTATCTGGTGGAGTACATAACTACATTTTCAAAAAATCAAGAGTTTAAAACATACATAATGCATGAATTTTTATGATACTTTAACTTGCTTTTGTGTCCTTGTTGAATTACAATTACATTAAAAAAACTGCATTTTTTTAAAGAGCTGTTTGTATATTCTGTGGCAGTTTGTAGATTCTTATGACAGTAAAAAGTAACTTTTAAATGACTGGTAAATTATAAAGTATCAATCGCTCACATTGTTTAAAATCTGTACAATTTATTTCAATATTCATTGCAAGTGAACTGTTATTCTAACAATATCGTCCAACATACAGACAGAGCAACATTCTCTACCCCTCTCATTTATTATTAATAGCCTGTTGTATTCTGGACTATTAGGAAAATTCTGCTTCAAATTCATGGGGACAGTTCAGTTGTTTATTACAGAAATTAATCAAAACACATGTCAGATACGACACCCACAGACAGCTTTGAGATGCTTCCGGTAACAGGGTTGAGCAATTTTGAATTTAGTTAATTTGAAGAAAGACATTGAATTATTGCAGCAGTTGCACAATCTAACACAATTATGAAATGGGTCTGAACAAATTACAATTCTGCCTCCTTTTAACTACCTCAATTTAAATTCAAGAACTAAACAAAAAATTTCTCACATTCCTGATGGTGCGCAACGCTGCTCAGGAATGAATTCGATTTTTTTTAAAGCACAAAGCAACAGATTTTGAATAAAATGTCTTTTTATTATTTTTTTAGAAAATCATAATTTACATAAGCAGATTATTAATAACAGTGCATCAAGACACAGAGTACATTACATACATCATCTACGCAACACGGATAACAGAATGTCCTAAGAGCACCAGCTGTGCATTGATGCCTTCAACTGTTGTCAGTCCAGCACTTTGGCCATGTATTAAATCATTATCACAAACACTCTGGCTTTGATGGCAACAGAGTGCCGCTATCACATCTGTGTGCCATATTTAACATTCGTGTTTTTAACTGAGTAGCGATATATTCCTGGATTTCTCCCCAGCCTTTAGGGACGCCGCCACTGATGGATAAGTTATGCAATTGGCACAGAAGTCTGGAAAGAGCTTTTTCAAGTAAAAATCTGATGCTCAAAAAAACATCTGATGCTGTGCTAAATGTAGAGTCTCGCTTCCCTCTGTGCTTTCGTTTGTAAACGAGCGGGCCAGATCATCTAATCTGAGAACCGTTTCAGGGTGTAGACCCTGCTCATTGTGTCTGTAAGGTTCTGACCCATTTTACTGGCTCTGGATCTGTCCTTCAGAGGTTCAGCAGCCTCAGTGTCAACAGCTGTGATTCATGCAGACTTGAGAGCCTCGAACCCACAGAACTTCCAACGTTTCTCCAACGTTGCACCGACGCCACTGAACTCCTGCTTGAACATGTTGGGTAGACGAACCATTAGCCTCTCAAGTTCACTGGCTGAGATCTGAAGAGCAAAACATAAATCAAGCTTAGTGACATCATCGTTTCAACAGACTATTGAGGTGCAAATAACAATGTCTGTGCTATTTACACCTGTGTGATAATTTTTAATGGCACCCTTAAGGGTCAATGAACAGCTATTACAGATTTAACTTGTCCTGGCAAACTGCTATTTCTAATGCCACGGTAATTAATTCCCATAGTGTTTAATTAACACAATTACCTTTGTATCCAGTCTCTGGATGTAGGACCACAGATATTCAATGTTGGCTCCAAATGGATGGACATGAAGGAAGGTTGATATAATTCCTGTGTATTGAGACACAATAGAACACAGGCATGAGAACACAGTCAGTGGCCACATTTGCTTCTGCACCCTACACAGTCATAAATATGTAGCTTGGAGCCAAGGCACAATCCCTCCCCCATTAAAGCTGATTACTTTGCAGACCCTGTGAAGGTAAAGCACTGATGCAGAAGCAGAAAATATATTCCCTCGCCTGAAGGACCACAGCTGATATTTGTTTCCTTGATTTATATGCCGTAACACTGCCAATTACCAAAGAACCTAATTCAATTCTCTCTGTAAGACTTACTTTCAAAGCCACACTTCTGAACATGGGCAGGAAAGGGGAGTTTTCAAGATGTCTGCTTTGATTTAGAGATTCAATGGAGAACCTGTGTTACCCATACAGGGGTGAATATATTAGCAGTTTTCACAGTTTTAATGAGAAATCTAACCAAACGGTAATAATAATATCAAAGAAAATTAATTTTAATGCTGTAACTACTAAAACTAATGAGATGTTTTTATGAGGAAAGCTAATCCAAACAATTGAAACTTCTGTGCTAACATAGAGCTTCAGACATGCCCCTGGAGACTTAAACAATTTGTGTTCTACAGTCCATCCCTTCATTTTGTTCTGCTCAAATGAGTTTGGCTTTTCTGCTGTTCTGGCTGAGAGCCCCTGAGTCTCTGTGACATTTCGTGCTCCACCAGTGCAGTATACGTGCATGTCCGCCCAGCGAGCAGCAGCATCGTGCAGCCATTAGATTAAAGTGAAGGCTGTGTGGTCTTCTCTGGTTGAGGGCCAATGAAGCGCCTGGCAAAGAACAACTCCCTTGAGTCCCTTCTAAAGGATCATCATCCAAAAACATGACAGAGAGGCAGAGGTGTTGACTTTCTCTGCGCTGAACAGCTGTAGCAATGTCCGCCCTCGCCCCACTCTGCCTTTCCCAAATATTGTTTTTACACAGAATGAAAAAAGGGCGGGAAAGCTTTATATTCCATTTTGGCTGCTAGTGTTTCATTTAGTGTTTCACAAATAAATCAGTTACATTAACCAATTATTCTTGTCCACTTGCACATCTTATTTCTTTTTAACCCTCCTATTATCTTTGGGGTCAATCTGACCCCATTCAATGTTTAATGTCTCTAAATTCTTGGTTGGCATCATTTTTTGGCTTTTTATTTAATGGCTATTTAGGTAGTCAACAAATAAACAAAGGACTTAACACACAAACTTGGGAAATCATATTCTGGAAGTTTAAATTGCTGGGGTCTTTAAATTGATGGTAAATTGAGGGTAATGTGTGACTGTTTTGGTGGTTTATCCTGCCATGAAAGACTGACTTTAGCACAAGCTAATGTGAACATGATTAAGGAGTCAGTGTTTGTCTGAATGAGACGTCTCATTTGTGAATAAACTGGCACTCCTTAGTTGCAAACCAAGTGAGAAACAGACAGTACCTCTAATTTATGTGAGATGTAATTTTCTCACAGTAAAGGTATGCCCGGTAATTTATTTCAAAAGGGTAAATTTCATTTCCACTGGGAAACAAAGCTAATGTTATAAATAAAAAATGTAAAAATTACCATACAGAATTAAAATCACATAAGAACATTATTTATATCTATTTAGACTTTTCAGCATATTTATAGCCGGCTAAAAATCCTCACCAAATAAAAAAAATCTGTTTTTTATGTTTTTTATTATGTTTAAACACAAAAGAATATCACAATAGGGTCACAAAACAAATATTTGTGGTGGACTGATCCAAAAGACTGGATTCAGTCACCAGGATGAATCCAAATTCTCATTACTGACAGCACCTGCTAGCTTTCCTGTTCTTTAAAGGTAGGACTCAACCCTCCAAGCCCACCTGGTTTTCAACCCCCCTCAGCAAAAGGCTGAAGATGTTTTATAGATCAAGCAAAGTCTGAATAATTACCGAGCAGAAGAGCCTCTTTCTCTGACCTCAAGGGACCGCAAAAGGCTGCCTCGCTATTCTTCTCTCGATGGTGGTAGAGCGCCACAGTCCCATTTACTCCCTGCGTATATGTACACCAACAGAAAACCAACATTATGATGTCATGTAATCAACACAATGAAGATAAAATATGTATATCATTCAGGCAAACTGAACTTTAAGTAGGTAATTCTAGTTAATCTTATTAAAAGGTCTGCTGTGTTTAAAGAAATCAATACCTATTGACATTTTGCAGCCATTTTGACATTTGGTGACTGAAATACTTCACATATTGACCCTTAGGGAGAAGGTGTTGTTTATTTGTGTGTCAAGTGCGTCTCTAGGGCTGTAGAGGTGTTCACAGGTCCACCCTAAACCAAGACACTGCACCCAACCTGGCACCCATTGAAGGTCGGGTCTATTTTTAAACAGTCAGCCAGATTCAGTTCTGCTCTCATTCTGTTACATTGGGTCTGTTTAACATTTTAATTCATGTTGTCGATTGATTGAAAAGCCTGGTTGTGATCAATAGCAGACAGCACGGATGAGTGTGTTTTGTAACTTGTAAAATTGTAAAATGATAATAAATTATAATTTATGAGTTGTAAAAAAATGTGCGTCAGGAAGCATAAAACCGTTTCTATGGAAAACAGAGCTTCTGCAAATTTTTTTTTTTTGAAGTAATAACTTTTTTTAGTTTTATTTTGTAGTGTATTTAATATGAATGAACTGTCTTGGTGTATCTTAAATCACTTTCAGACACTTTCTTAACACAGATGATGATAAATTGATAAATGCTAAAGTAAGCCTGGCACTGAACGAGCGTTGTTTTAAAATGCAAATATTAAAGTTACGTGGATAGAAATCCCATGAGTGTTTCTTGGTCAGGAAAAGGATGGATTTCAGATACAGTGTCAGGTACAGTGGCATTAGGCAATACACAAACTTATATTTTCCACTTATAAGTTAACTTTTTAGATTTTATAACAAACAGTAAAATCTTAGCTGATC
This sequence comes from Yasuhikotakia modesta, assembly GCA_036877545.1. Lineage (NCBI taxonomy): Eukaryota > Metazoa > Chordata > Actinopteri > Cypriniformes > Botiidae > Yasuhikotakia > Yasuhikotakia modesta. The sequence goes on from JBAJNP010003916.1 coordinate 15,479, forward strand.
AGGTCTGTGGCTTTAGGCTGGGTCTGGGTCTAGCTTTCAAATAATAGATGGGATGGGATGAATTCAGGTAGTGCATTTACAGCATTTTCACGGTTCTGTTTGAAGAAGTGAGGGAGAAGAAGTGAGGCTGTGCTACCATAAGCACATTCAGATCATAAGGCTAAAATTATCTGCTGTCAGAGAACTCATTGTGTGAGAAGAAAAAGAAGGTAAAGTGGGATGATGCAATGTCAACTTTAAAAGTATGCAGCTATTCTAAACTAATTCTAGTGAACTTCACTGACCAGATCTACCACTAAACTTATCTTACTTACCTTTTCATGGACTTCAGAGCTGTGGTTTATCAAATCTATGGATTCCATGGTGTTCAAAAGCTGCAAAGAAAGAACAGAAACATTCACTGACAGGCCAAATCCTTTCCTGCAACACCTGCTGTGGAGGAACGTTGTTACCTCTAGGAAAACTGTGGCTGGCCTCAGGTTCACATGCACTTAGTGCACCAAGTAAATACTACATTTTTTATGGATGCTCATGAAAAATGGGGTTATAGACAACTATGATGCATTTTAATGGGGGCTTCCATGCATCACACTCAGGATGTGTCTACAGGGTCATCATTTTCATATTTATGAAATGGGGAAACATATTTTCGGAACATGCCGTGTGTGGTTCTAAAAACGCAAATTTTTTTCTATTGCTAGCATGTTGGTTTAGAGAATAATATGGCATGGACTCCACAGGACCTTCACCACTATTGATGTTCCTATTATCACGGTCAAATAACATTTATGCAAACCAATGTCAGCTGTTAGAAAAATAGAGTAAACAAGGATGGTCATTATTCCCTGCACCCAGACAAGCAACTGTACTGGCACAAATGATAAGGTGTCATGTTGTGCTGTTCACCAACAGAAGAGAATATATATTGTTATCTGATTTCACTGAAACAACACTATGGATTAATATGAATATTAATCAGGGGGAAAGTCACATGACATGATTGAAAACAAGGTTGTAACTGTATACCCTTTATACAGTATCACTGTTTATTTTTCTGCTTGTAAAGGTGTTGTGTCAACCCATAACATTCAAGTTATTAAAATCATTCTGCAGTAACATTAGCATAATATACATATATATTTATATTATATTATGTGTATTATATTATATTATATTATATTATGTATATTATATATGTATATTATATGTAACATACTGATTCATCTACTGATTCTACTAACACACACACACTCAATACACAAAATAATAATCTTTGAAAATACCATCACATGACCCCATTTAATGTAAATTTTAGGGAATCATTCTTAATCTAAAATTAGTAGCTTTTTCTACATAGACTGTTTTTTGGTTGTTTTATAAATGTGGGTGTGTGTCTAATGTATAAATGAGAAAAAACCCTCTCTTTTCCTCCTGCAGCAACAATAAAGCATATTCATCTTGAGAGGAAAAATTGTCCTGTTCTTTAAGTGTGTGTGGGTGTTTATGTGTGTCTGCAGGTGTGTGTGTGTCTACATTGTGTTCTTGCTGCCAAATTCAATTGTGTTTCTCGCCCCATGCAGAGTTGGAGTGAGAACAGTAAGTAACCCTGGGCTGCAGAGCTTCACGATGTCACACATGAGGGGGCAGTCACTGCCAAAATGTAGTAGCCTGTGTCAGAAGTAAATTCCTATTCTTAATGGCTTACATAAGGCTTTCTGCCCCTCAGTGTAACTAACTAAAAATAGCAATGCTACTAACTTAACTACATTTTTTAGTAGCATGACAATAGCTGAATGTTTAGGCGTTTTTTTAGTTAATAAGCAGCTTTAAACAACTTTAAGTGGTGTGCCATTACTAACTGACATTTTGTGTCAGATAGATACCCAGCTTTATAGCTGAGTCAAACACATTAAAATGTTTACTCTTTATTTCTTGTATGTATCATTTAAGAATTCACTAACTTCTGTGCTCTGCATTTTATGTCTTCCATCTAAGTAATATTATAATCATTAGACTGACCTGTACTGTAAATAAGTACTGGCCTTTACTTGTTCCTGTCTATTCAAAATAAACAAATTGTATACATTATATTTTCCCCACCCAGTAAGCAATTTACTTAGTGCTTCCCACAACTGCTGCTTACATTCTCATATGGTGCTAATACTGTATGCATAAAGGACTCTAATGATTTACCCACCTTTTCCCTGAGGCTGAGTACCTCTCCCTCCAGGAAGCGTTGCTCATCTCTGGCCTGTTCCAGCTCCAACTCCTTCCCCTTCAGCTCTTCCTGGAGCCGAAGCAGTTGCTGTGCAGACAAACATCGTGAGCAGTGACAAACAGATGGCAAGAGCAATGAACAGCATGCGGTGCCTCTCTAAACACACACCAGATTAAATAATACCATTTTAATTAGAAATAATTTAGTGATTATTTGCTAGATGTGCATTTTATGTGTGTGTTTATAAAAATATTGTGTGCACATGCTGTGTAGATCAAAAAAAGTAGATCACTGCCTGTGATGCATAGAATGTTTATTTTTGGGTATGTTTGTTTGGATGTCGATTTGCTTACTGCCCCTTTAATGTCAGGTATTAGAAGATTAGAAGATGTTTCTTATATTACAGCACAGGCAAACAATCCAAGCGTACAATCCCCTACCAAGCAAAAGACTTAATTGCAATACCACTTTATTTAGTTATTCTGTTCTATACTTTGTCTTCAATATTCTGCTTTACTTGAAAATATGTACATGTTCCAAGATAAACTAATGAAAAAGTTCTCAAACCATTTTCTAATTTAAAAAAATAATGATAGTCAGCTACACTCTTTATAAAGGTGAATCACTTTTTCTTTCCACAAAAACATTTATTCTTTAGTATTGATCTTGTACATAAAATCCTTTAAAGCAACTGCAGAAAGTAAAAACAAAAGTAAGAAAGAAACAGAGAGACTCTGTCAACAGCTGCACTATGACATCATTTGTCAAAGAAAACATTCTGCCCAATCATCATTTGACACTGCTTTAAAATGGAGGTGTGAGCATGTTAATGTTGCAGACAGATTGATGACATGTGAGCTTAGTACTTATGCACAACTAATCTTTTATGTATGTCTAAATGTGTGTGGCTGGACCCTTCATAGAGGCAAGTCAGAAGACTTTAATCTCAGCCCAATTAAAACTCTGGAATCTCTGCAGTATCAACTGCAGCTTTGTACAGTCAAAGGTTGCACATTATTTCATCATAGATTAAATCAACGGTATGTGGTGTTGCACAATTGTCCCCCTACTTCACACTGACTCACAATGGTAAGTTTATAATAATGATTTAAAATTTGAGCTGAGTTTGGCTTCATAAAGAAAAGTAACTGACAAGAGGCAAAGACATGAGTAGCATCTTTAAAGGAAAAATTCACCCAAACTCATGAAGGTTATTCACATGATTTCAATGGGTTAGTAAATGCATTCTGTAGCAAAATAATTTATGATTACTAAGTGATCCATGTAAACGAACAAAAGTTGATCAAGTCGAATCTTATTGGTTGTTGCACGTCATGCAATTAGTCATCATAAAGGTTATGATGAAAAATGTTGTGAAAACCAATGGGATTTGTTGTACTGTATGTCACATAAAAAGAGTTTTACAACTAGTATGGCAGGAGGGTGAGTAAATTATGTGAGAAATTGTAACTTTGGGACGTTTTCTTTGAAACAGTTCAATGTTCACACACTTTAAAACAATAGACCAACGAGGTGGGCCAAATATATCTGCATATTTACATATAGACAAACATACAGAGTATTGAGATTAATAATGCTTAATGTGAGATAATACGTTTTTAAACATCTTGCAAAGTATGGAGTGACTTTACAGCACTTAATCTTCTGAATGTGTGCTGCACAATGAAATACACTCCAGCTCGCATTACCTGCTGCATGTTCTGCATGGTCTGTTGCAGGAAGTGCAGCTGCTGCTCGTGAGTGTGGTCCTCCTYTGTGCGGTACGTCTTTCCCTGCTCCTTCTTCAACAGCTCCACCTCATTCCTGTAGGCATCCAGCTGCCAGCGCAGACTGTCGTTTTCCTCCCGTAAAGACTGTGCAGACAGCACTGTACTCAAAGAGAGAGGAATAGAGACAAGGAAAGAGTTTGGAAGACTGTCTTCATTGTTTTGTTCAACTTTATTCTTGTTAAAATCAATATTCAGTGCCACCAGAAAGCATGTGAAATCACACATACGTTCACTTACATGTAAATGTTCTTGATATACAAATATCTGATATATTTGTATACAGATATTTGATAACAAAATATCTTATTTTAAACAAAGACAGCACATTTTTTAACTATATTTGTTCATTTTTAAATTATAAAACAACATATATGTGGTTTAAACACATGTATTTGGTCATCCTCTGTTTCCACAAAAGAAAAATGTCCATAGTTAATGAGATGAACTACACCTGTGGTTCCTCTGCTAGGGAACCTGTGCAAACTTTGGTGGAACTGATTTACATCCACTATAAAAAGTACTTTTGGAACAATTTGGTAGAAGTAATTGTATAAATGGCTAGCAATGGGAAATTAGTTTGAAGAGAGTTTTGCATTATTTGTCTGCAGATGACACCGGATAACATTATTATCTAATTCAACAAACGTATACATTTTAAGGTGAGACCTAACTGTCAAAATATAAGTGTGTTATCTGCCTGTTTTTAGCTAGATAAAGCTGGATTAGGTGTATACTTAATAAACACTGGCAGAGCAGAGAACATCTCTCAGTTATGTATGTAACCTGGGTTCCCTGTAAGAGGGAATAAGGGGTTACCTATTGAGGGAACTTGACACTGTGGATGGGTTGAAGCTATGGGTAATGCCAAACCAACTGCACCAAGGTAAGAGAAGAAACTGCCACATGAGGCAGAATACAATAACACCCAACTAGTGCACTGCTGGTGACTAAAACAACTTTCTTGGACCTCTGCCCAAATGCAAGGCCCTGTTATAAAATGTTGGACTAGACACCCAGGGAGGTGTTTGTTGTCCTGTACCATTGTTGGCACGTGCCACTGAGTCTGCTGCATAAAGGCTTGGAAATAATGACTCATAAGCCACACTCTGCTTTTGAGAGTCAATCCCCAACATTTGAGGGGAGTTAAAAGGTAGTGGGAGGTGGATCCCCTATGGTGAGGTTGCTTCTCCAACACAACCCTTAAGACAGCAATTGAACAAGAGCCAACTCATAGCGTGCTTCTACCATTCAATAGGCCATCCTCTTTGCCAGCCAAACAGTGGAAGGGCTGAGGACTCTGCGTCATTTCCCACCAAAGGGGAAACATGCTACTCTGCCAAATTAGAGATCTAATAAAGCTGCTTACTATATAAGGAAACCCCATATAAATCACCAACAAAGCCTTAAGGCTGAAACCCCCATCAAATACCGAAAGAGAAGATAGAATGGGATCCAAACACAGGTCTCCCTTGTACCGCAATGACAGGTTGACCATCACAACATAGGAGCTTCCACCTTCTAGGTGCTCTCTTGACCAGGAGAGGCACATGTTAGAGTCATATAAGAACCCATGATATGCCCATAAGAAGTAGGAGTCATTTAATGGCTCCAACCATTTGAAACTGTATTTTTAATATACTGTGGGCTTGGTATGCTTCTAACACAGCCATCATATGCAGCACAGCACCAGCCTTACCTAAAGTGTACACCTAAAGTGGTCTTCTAGGACCTCTTAATCTAGCAAATAGCATAGAAGACATTCAAAAAACATATCTGGTTAAATCAGCATATTTATATATATAGTAGCTATTCAGTAGCTTTATATATATAGTAGCTATTCAGTAGCTTTACAGAGAGTGTTTAGATTCAGAGCTGAACTTGATGATGAAGTTTTCTTATCAATTTGGTCATTGCTCTGAGTCTCTGCTGTGTCAACAGAGAATCTCAACTATTAGATATTCCAACCTGCTATTGAAAATACTTGTTTTATTGAGCCAAAGCTAGTGTGCTGTGACAGATCATGAAATATCACTGCGCTCTAGACTCCCCTGACAGTTTCTGTTGTTGTTCTCTGCAATATCACTCATAATCATATTTACTGTGGGATACACACAAGAGTAAGTGTGTAATCATTCATGTTGAAATGCTGTCTAACGTAAGGTTATCTGAAGGACAAAATATCTCAGTTTACAGTAAACCTAACAAAATACTAAAATAATGAATTTGTGGTTTTTGTACAGCTGCTTTTAGACTTCTTTTTAATAGAATAGAGATTTATTTTAATAAAATAAATAAATAGTATTTGTTATTACTTCACTATGGTACATTAAAGCAACTTTATCAGTCAGAGGTGGGCTTTAACTGATAGACCACTCAAATTTTTGCCGGGCTGATAAATAGTATAATATAGTATAGTACTATAGCATAGTAAATAAATACTTTAAAAGGGAGACATGTCAACATACTCTGACATAGTCTAACCTAAGGTTAAAATTACAGTGGTGGAGCCATTTACAGTACACTGTTATACATTATATAGTACACATACTGTGCATTTTACCAGTTTGTGGTCCCTTAAAAACAAACCCATGACCTGTGGTAATGCCCTACCAGCCCCATAGAGACTGAGTACATGTGTAGGCGACATAGAAAAGTTTTCTAGAGTGGGATGGGGCACCTCCCTGGACTCAGCCTCCAGACTTCATATCGCTGTTGCACTGTCAGTTCTATTCAAATTTATTTAAATACATTCACAATGTTACATTGTTGCAAAGCAGCCTCACATATTAAAAAAGCACACAACACAAAAATGAAACTGCAACATTTACAGAAAAGAGTCCATGGTGTTATTGATTAGGATACATTTGTTTACTGTATAGGACATATATGAGTATACTAAGATACTAAGATTGTAATAGGTTTATGAATAGCATAAACACATAATAAGATAATAAATAAGAGAATAATAATAATATACATAAGACATTTGCAATGATGCCATGCAAGGAACAAATTAATTGTGAGATAAAGTTTTAAGTTTCTGTAGTCAAACCAAGCCAACAGGGCAACAGTAGCAGGTAACTAAACCTCAATGTAATGTATAAATGAAGTGTGTATAAAGGTCAATTTTACACAATCTACGTTGCATTCCTTTTATCACTGACATAGTATCCTAACAGGTAACATTTTCAAATTTAGCTTTCTCCTCAACATCTCACATTTGCTTCTATCTGTCTGTCAACTTATCACCTGATGGTAATTGGTTCCTGTACAATACAGGTGAACTTTATCGAGTCACAATCATCAAATAAATTCAATCAAATTTGCCCTAATACCTGCTTAATTCAATTAAACTCACATTTGTAAGTTTAAATATGCAGGGTTTAAATGTGGGTCTCTACCATCTAGCACCTACACAATTAACATTAAAACAGATTTATAGTTAATATTCCAATTAACTGTAATTTACTTCCCAATGTAAAAAGGTATTCCAGATTTAAAACTATTTCACACATACACACATTTGATCCTGGTCTATCTATACCTCCAGGGTCCTAATTAATCATAACTCTCATAATTTGGGGCTAACCTGTGTCCTCCATTCTGGTCTTCTTGCAGGGGTTTTCCTCCAAGTCTTCATCTGACATCTCCATTTCCTCTTCTCTCCGTATTCCCATGATCTCCTCACTGTGAGCATTTCTCAGCTCCTGACGGAGCACAATATACAAATCACACACACACACAGATTTTATTACTGGCTTCTGTCTGAGACCTTGAGTGATTAAAGATACCATTTAGCATATAAACATTTCCTCTTCTGTAAGTAGCAGACACACTTCCATTTGTCAGTTTCACTTTCATTTATTGTATAAAGTGGCAGTAACAATCGCACACACCATCTAATATATTTAAATATGTAGTTCGGCTGTGGAATACGTAATTCACATTTAAGTGAAATATTTTTCTACATTTGCTTTCTTGTTATTTTCCAGAATCTAACCTGAAAACCTCTGACAGGGTGAAAAATATGCAGTGAATTGTTAAGCACAAGGCATTGGTGATTGATTCCTTAAGTGTAAAACACAACCCTTAGGGAAAACTGGGGCTCTGTGATGTCAATACTGTGCAACAGCAAAAGTTCATTTGTCTAGGTCTGAAAATGGAGCATAAAAATCACATTACACAAACTTCCAAGTCCACTGATCCTCTGATAGCCATTATGTGGATCAGCAGAAAGGACGTTTAATGCCACCACTGTGAAATCTTGCAGATCTGACTCTAAAAATGTGCTTAGTGATGCCAAATGGGGCACATTTGAGCTTGATTTATCTGTGAATGAAAACATTTTGTTCTTGCACTATGGCCTAATCTTTCTTTTGCTTCTTTAGAGCTCTAATATCAGTGGAATATACGTTCTGTATCATGTCTGATAACACATCCCCCTCCATTAATTCTACAATTTATTTATATATCACAATGTCATATTTACAAGGTTCCCACAGCTTTTGACCAATAACATTACTTGATTTTCCAGTATTCTGTTTTCTAGCCAATGAAATAGGGGAGAATATAGATGTAGAGGAAGTTGTCACAGGAGTACACTAAAGTACACTAAAGGTGTCCAGCTGAAAATGCATGAATTAGTAACAGTTGGGGTTTGTTGTATTTCATAGCATTAAGATGAAAATGGCAATATCAATATATGTTTGTAAAAGTTATTGAGCTAATATTATTAAACAACACTAAGATACGTTCAAGCAAGTGTCAGGGCAGTTTACCTCCTTTGCTGCATTGCTGCAATTAAAGTTTGCAATCAAGGTAAGCATCTATGATCTATGATTTATGATAGGCCAAGCATGATTAAAATCTATGATTTTAAAAATGCTTGGCCTAAAAATATTTACTAAAGTAAAATGCGCCCCAGTTTCCTCTATTCTAGAGCTGCTCATATTTAGAATAATGTATATTTTATTTAAAACTTGCTAATATATTAAAATGCTTTTATTGACTAAAATACTCTTCAGATAGTTCTCATCATATCTTACCTCATGGCGACTGTGTACTGAAATGGAATCCTTTCATAGACTTGACTTAAAGCAAATTATCAATACATTTCAGATATCAATGTATTTCAGAAACACATCATAGCTCGTCAGTGATTTAGAGTCATGGAGAAAGTGAGATGGCTGGAGAAAGGATTTCAGCTAGAGTCTACCACCAGTGAGAGATTTTTATATTTCAAGCGTCATTGAGAATTCTGTTTGCAATAAGGTGAATTTTACATACTGCACTGGCGATGCTGGCCATATATGAATATGCAGATTCCATATATAGACATTTCATAGAATTGTGGGGTTTAATACCAATATAGGCATGTTATAAATTAACATCCTTTTCTCTTTCTCATTGAGACCTAATTCAAATTGGATGAGTTATTAACAATTAATTCAGGATAATCACTGATGAGAATTATTATAGTCCTGCCAGTATCTGTTGCCATGGTAGCCATGGTTCTTTGTAGGTGGTAATTTCAAGAAGCGCTCTGCAGCCTGAAAATGCAGAAGCAAAGAATCTAGTACATTTTATTCTATTTTATTCAAGTCTGTACAACGAAAAGCCAAAGACACACGGCCATATAAACAGCTGCCGTGTCAGTGTACTGTGTAGAGCAGGGGTCTCAAACACAAATCACCTGGGGACCACTAGTCATGTGGTGTTCTCCACCGGGTGCCAGTTGAACAATGACAACAAAGCAAAAGTGTTTTCAAGTATATGTAACTATATAAAGTTAGTGACAAAATTTAACTACCTAAACTTACTTTACAGTTGCAAGCATCATTTTATAGATTTTTTTTACATTTACTATATACATAGTTCAGTGGTCTTTGAAGAACACTATGGCCCAGATTTAAGGATCTGGATATATCTCTATGGGAAAATCTGCCTGTGGGTTTGAGACCCCTACTCTAGAGTCAGCATGTCAATAAGGGAGGAGAAATACCAACCTCACATTGCTTTCGCCAAATGTCTATGTTCTTGCGCTGTGCTTTTGAGAAATGGTCCCATGCCTTTTGTCTGGTGGCAGCGGTGAACACAGCCGTAATCTGCTCAACTTTGGTAGGTAAGGAAGTCAGACAAGACAAGCCATTTATGTAGAGCTCAGCATCTGTGCCAACCAGACACATCAGGACCCTCACAACACTTCACTGAGAGGCCCCTGATAGTGTCTGTTGTACTTACATCCCATTAGCTGCTGACTCAATTCCATAGGACTGAGGAAGGCAATAGTTTACAGTGATGGATTTGCATTTAATAAAATATTGTTTGATTTTAAACACAGATTGGGGGCAAGTCTAATTATACCTGCTGCAGATCAGTGGTTCTCAAACTGGAATGTTTACCCATTGGATACTCTACCCTTTTTAATCACATAGGTATGTTCTGTAAAACAGTTCAGTGTAAAAAAGTAAAAAAGTCATGATTTCATTGTACAAAAAAACTTGTACACACACTGTGTACACACATCTCTACATTGTGGGATTAATTATTATTAATTAACCTGTACAGACATCTTCAGGCCCATTTTGCAGAACATAAATACTGTATGCATATTAATGTTACCAGTGTGAATTAAAACAAGAGTATTGCTTTGGAAAATGTTGCCATACCAAATTATATTTATGAGTACCAAAAAATGTTTTTTTGATTTTATAATTTAACCCCTTCCTAGAGCATCATATGTTTCACATCAAGATAGCAAAAATAAAAAAAAGTAAAAAAAATCTGTAAAAAATTGGCTATTTTAAGATAATTTAAGGTATTCTTACACACTATATACACTACCTAAAATGTTTTATGGTGCACAACTGTTGTTTTGTGCTACACAAGTTTGAGAACCCCTGCATTAGCAGAATTTATTAAGATTTGGACCCTTTGTAAACTGTTGCCTGCTATTTATTAATTTGATCAACGATGCCCACTGTTTAATAAACTCAAGCTTTATAGAATCTTTTTTACTGTAACTTACAAAATAAAGACTGAAAATGTGTTTTCCTTTGTTTAAGCTGGCAAGCTGCCAATTGCAAATCATATGAAATTCTCCAACACACTTATACATTCAAGCAAGCAGCATATCTCACAGCCCTAGTTTGTGCCATGTTGTTTTCTTGCCTGTCCTGGCCACACAAAGATGAGGGAATCTCATGTTGGCCTACCTTTAAGTTATGTTGAGCACCTCCACATCTGCTACATGGTCAGAGTGCCTCCAATGAGACTGTACTTACCTAGGACCCTTCTATGGACTTCTATGGCTACAGTCACACTGACTTAGGCAGCTACTGTATGTCTGAATGCTCAGCATGCATCATGTGTGCTTCAGTATATTTCAACATTGAGTGATTTCTGCATTCGATATTCATAAATCCATATAATATGTATGTGATAAAGGAAACATTAGGGCTCTGTTCCAAAACCTTCTAAACTGTAACCTTGTATTAGCAATGCATACTGTAACTTTAATTGGCCCTTACAAGTGACTGATCTGAAATGCTCTATATAAGCAGATTTTCATATGAATGATTTTGACGTTCATGTTAGTTAACTAATATTGTGATTAGAAAAGTAAACCGTGGCATTGCTTTCTCCACAAATTACTGGATATGTTATGCTACCTTTAAACTTAGTCTTTTTGGCAAAGCCTTTAATCATGATCTCATCTGTACGGCCTTACACTTTTGGAATATAGCTTACTAGATTTTGGAACAGTGCATTCTGCATTCTTTTGTCCTGCTTGATAGTGTAGCAAAACAACTGGCACTTATGTATGTAGAATCACAACTACTGGCAGAACAGTGATATCAAGATCAGCCCAACTGGCCCAACAATCAGATCATAGACTGAGCCCACTTAAGGACGGCTATATCATCTTGCTTTGTACAAAGGATGTGCCGTTGTCATGGCAACACTAGATAAAAATCTCATAGTAACCAGTTGGGATACACACAGTAGTTGTAGTATAAGGCAGGAGGTATCTTACATTGTGTAAGAATGGAAAGCAGGGAATTCTTAAAGTGTTCCCTGGCCAGCTCCATCTCCTCCTCGTGTTGGGCTTTCTCGCTCATTAGGCGTCGCACGTGGCTGTTGGCTGACTGTATCATGGAGTAGAAATGATTCGCTGTACGACGGTTCACCTCTCCTCTGTCTATCCATGTGAAGAGAACCGTTGTTGCCTCACTGAACTTGTTGTCATCTGGAGGAATGAATGAGGAAAATTGTCAATTGTCTTTTAGCATGGACTGCACATATTGTGTTGACTTTAAAAGCCTTCCAGCTTACTGTTATTGTACAGTACACAGTTAGTGTACTGTACACTAACTGTGTACTGTACAATAACAGTAAGTTGGAAGGCTTTTAAAGTACACTAACTGTGAAAGTACACTTTTTAAATTACACTAACTGTGTACTGTAGTGTTAGTTAGTTGGGGAAAATTAGTTAGTTACGGAAAATTCTGAGTTTGCGTGATCATGAGCTAATTCTTATGATCTGATTTGATGATCTACCTGTATGCCTTCTTCTCCGTCTGCATGTCTTTTCCCAAAGGAAAGCCCAGAAACCCCCACAAACCATCTAGCAAATTCCTTAGCAACCACCAGAAACACCATAGCAACACTTCTGTAGCATTACATACTGTAGTTTCACATTTTAAATCCCTCTTTAACATGCTCCTATATTTATGCCACTTATAAGTGCTTATAAAATGTCTTGGTGCTTATAAAATGTCTTTGTCTTGGAAAAATGTATTAAAAATTTTATAAATGTATTAAATACATGTTTAAAAATACATTTAAAGGAAAACATTTAGAGGACATAAAACAAGGTAGAACACTTATTCAGCCACATGCCAAATAAAATAGACTAACCGCTGGGTCACGGCTCTGACTTTACAACCTAATTTTAGTTTCTTTCCATACATTTTATCAGATTTTTTTTATTTTCCTATGCATTTTTTTCCATTGTCTTTTATCTAAACATCATTTCATCAGACTGCTCAGTCACGGCTTGTGAATCAGTAACTGACCCTGCGTTTTTCCTGTCTAAACATAAAGTGTAATTCCAGGCTGAACAGCCGAGACATGAGGTGTTCGGTGTGGCCTCTCCCAGGCTTCAGTAATCTGCTCCCTGTGGACCTATGTGAAATACATTACTGAAATTGGAAGAATAATTGAATTTAGCCACAAAGTCAGTGCAGTAGCTGGCTGGCAGTAAATTTGATCCCTCCCTTAATGAGATTCTGTACACAGCAACAACATCACTCCCAGTGATGAGAATGACATCACAAGAGATGTATCAATTATACCAACCTCCATTCCAGGTTCTAAAAATGCACGCTAAATATAAATAATTTGAACTATTTTAGTTCTTTTTTATTAAATAAATGTTATTCCCATCCACAATAGACATAAATCCCAGGGCACCCTGGGCGTTTGACATCAAGAGCAGGTTTGTTATTAAGATGGCACTCAAACTTCCCAGCTAATTAAGGGAAATTGAATTCTCCTGGCCCTGAGGCAAAAATGTCATCTGACAAGAATAAAAATACTTTACACAGCCAAATACCCCTCCGCTGCCAATTTCACTTCTAATGAGAACATCCAGCAGGAACACACATGTACAATCTCCAAATTTTCCCTCAGAATTCCCAGCATTCAATTGTTTGATCTCCTCCTAACTCAGACAGTACGTAAGCTACCATTCTAGTGCCAATTTGGTCAGTGCCGTTTAGGGATTTTAGCTTTATTTTAAACAGCTGTCATTTTAATTTTCCCGGTGAGGATAATGTGGCAATGAGCTTTTAGTTGCCACAAAGCATTAACCAGAAACTCTCATAATGAATACCATATTAAGGTGCTTCCAAATACAGCACAGACACAAAGCAGCACATATAAATGGGGAGAGTTTTTTTCGTTAATTCCGTGTATTTACACTACACAGCTTATACTGATGTTCTGCTATCCAATGGTTGTCATAAATACAAACACTGTGGCTCATCTGCATACTGTTGATACCTAATTAGACACGACTACACTAGTCAAGGATGTCTATGATAATATGTGGAGGAAGACTGAATTGTATGAGGTATGTGACCTGCTGGCTGCCATGTTTGCTTGTGGGCACTCCAGCCTATTTCCTTAGCCAGACAGCCAATAACATAAACAAGATGCAGGGACATTATGTCCTAACATGCTGACTGACACAGTACCAAAACTTTCTGTAACTATTTCAGTTTTTGTGACATCAAAATAATACCAAAGACAGCACACAGATATGTTCCTTAACCATATACTAAGGTATACTTAAATATTTGTAATTATTATGTTTAAAAGAAGTGTTATTTTAAAAAAAAGAAACCAGTGTGTAGTTTGTAGCCAGTGTGTAGTTATAATTTCCACCACCAGGTGGATAAAATGAAACACAAAACTAATATAAAAATGCTGGGTTGTTTTCAACCAATGGCTGGGTAAAATATAGGCAGAACATACTGCTGGGTTTTAAATTAGTCTTTTCTGGGTTGTTTTAATGCAAAATGCTGGTTTGTTGCAACCCATGGATGGGTAACAGCAATCTAGAGTAAATTATATCCCAGCTGTGTGTTCTGTTAATATTTTGCCCAGGCTTGGGCTGAACACAGCCCAACATTTTTTAGAGCTGCAGTCAAATTCTAACCCCTTGGATGTGGTCAATAAGCACTTATAGAACAAAAGTTCCTAATGGTATGAGTATAAATAAAGATTTTTCATCGGTTAGAGGCAACTGGATGTCAGAGATGAACAGAACAGATCCAGCTGCCACAAAAGTGAGAGCCATCTGAGATTATTTTTTCCGATGCCCTTTGGGTTCAATAAATATGAGATCCGATATGGATCTCGGGATGCAGCACGCAGGGAGAATAGGAAGTGCTTGACAGTGTGCTGTGATTGTTGATGAGGTGGCGGCTGCAGTCAAGTCCCATCATCTAAATGAAAGCAGTCTCTCCAGTGAGACGAGAGCTCCGAGAGGTGCATGGAAATGATGGCAGCTCAACACAGCCTAAGCGTTACTACCTTCCTGGTGCTGCTAGCTTTAATCAAATCACAGCATGAGCAAACAGCAGCTGTCTGCCAGAAAACTGCTTGGAAATTAAAACATGTCAGGTGATACTGCTAATAAGTGTGAATGTCGAACAGTGTGATGGATTGGTGTGACTCTGTGACAAAAGAACAGCATGTGGTGCCTTGAAATCATTATATATATATTTGATATAATTTGAGCTTAAACCTCTCTAATAAAGATCTCAGAAATAATGATTGTTTAAACCTTGAATATATAAACATTTTTGTTTGTCTGGTAAAATGTTATTTTTTTAGCAAATATTCTTTGCAAAGTTCCTAAACTAAGTCCCTGAGCTCATGTAAAAAACCATTGCAAAGAAAATATTAAAAATTAGATGTCTGTCATACCTTAATTGTTTCGATGCTATTTAATAGAGGGAAATGGAAACATTTGCAAAGAAAAACAAAGATTTTTCTTCTTAGACAAAAATGATGTTATCTTGTTATCTGAGTCTGTAATCTTCCAGACTCTGTTCGGTGTGCCACATCCCCAACTGCATTCAAGAAACTGCCAAAAACCTTTCATGAATACCTGCCACAAATATAACTAACTCTTTCCCCTCTCTCCCAACAGACATCATGCCAAGAATTTAAATGTTGTACTCTTGGTAAAATTGTATCTACGTACAGCTGATGTTAATTGTCATTTTATGATTCAGCATTTTTCTCACATTGTTATTGAGAGGCCAGCCTGGTACTTGATCTCTTGTGCTAGTGTCTGCACGCTAACAACACATGCCACTGAATGGAGTACTACTCTACACGTTTAAACCAAAAACAGACCAGGTCTTTCCTGGTATACATGGACTTGGAACAGCCTGTGCTGGGGTAGTTCCAAGTAGGCCTTGAATCCAGGTATCTCACCCTAGTGACAACATAACCGCTTCATGCCACAGACTCCTCAGCACAGCTATTCTTCAGCTAGAACTTTAATAACTTCTAACTTCTCATAGTGTGAGACATGACCTCAAAAAGCTTCTCATGAGCAGAACAGGCAAGCAGAAGAGACTCACTCATACTTTCACTCATGCTGCCTGAGCCATGCCATTCTCAAACTTCTAAGTTGACCTACGAACCCCGCAAAGTGAGGTTTCTCTAAACTATAGTATCCGCCTCTTCTCACCCAACCAGACAGCCAGACAGCAGTGTTTCTTAAGCAATGAAGTTCTCACAATGTTCACACTCAGCTCTCTGCGTGTCCTTAGGCATCAGAAATCTCTGACACAGAAGCATACATTAGCTAAAACTTTTTTTTTGCAAGGTCCACTGCCACTTCAACATGAGAATAGGCAAAACTGCTCCTGAAGACAAAAAATGTAATTACATGCTTTACAGCTGCCCTAATATACATGCACCTGATGAGCCAGTTATATTCACGTGATTAGACAAGATATTCAGACACCTTTCAGAACAGCAGAATTCCCCATGGGTCATCTTCTACAGTCACTTATTGCCTTTTATCAGGATGAATATATTATTAAATTTAACTTTAGTCAGCTTTGGAATAACTATTAAGAAGCCTGGCACTCTGTGTTCACTTCATGGACAAGCACTGGTCTCATTGAAGCTGATGAATGGAACGAGCTGATCATATAAACACACCAGTGCAACAGCTGGGGCTGGTTAGTTAAAAGATGCAGACCGGAGTGACCCAGCTAACAACTTTAGACTGTAAAAATGTTACCATACCATTTCCATTAAGTAAAAAACTTCAGGTTCAAAAATGTTTTTTAGATGTTGTATTAACGTTATTGCTTGCTATATGATATGTATGATCAACAAATTTCTATTTATGTTCCTGCAAGAACGCTTTTGAAAACATTAAGAGAACTTCAAGATAATGTTACCCAACGTTCTGAGAACAGCTACAGTGATAAGGATTACCATGGCATATGACCCTTAAAACTATGTAGCCACTTATTAATGTCTGTCACGTCATTAGAGGACAAGAACATCTGTGAAAGAAAGAAGAAAAGAGGACCTGCCAGTGTAGGTCATTTTATTACACTCTTGCTTTTATTGCAGGAGTAAAAGCTCTGCCTTGAAGCTTTTTCAAAGAGCCCAAATTTCTCTCAGCGCTACATTAATAATGACAAATCTGTGCTTTAAAGGCTAGATGAGATCATGGCACCAGAGTCTGTGGGAAAGCTTACCTTTTAATTTCTCAGCCAAAAGGGCTGCCTCGTGTTCGGAGAAGTGCATTATGGGAGGAGGTGAAGAAGGTCTCAGCCGCTCCTCCTGGATTTTCTGTCGATGCCGTTCTTCTCGTGCCAGTAATCTTTGCTTGCACTCCCACTCATACAAATCATCTCTCGCCTGAGCAAAATCTACATGTATTCGGCCTGAATCTTTTTTATCAGTACTTGAGCCAATGCGCATTCGATAGCCTGCAACAACAAACATCAATCACTGTACAGGCATACTGCACATTTATAAGTAAATCTATATGATTATAGATAATATCTATATAATACTATTATATGGAGTATAATATCTATAAATCTATAGCATGCATAGCGGAGACCGCTGACATATTTTTTATATAATAACAGGTCCAGTTAGCATTCAGAGACACATTGTTTATTTATTATAAATGTACATTTTATGTTATTATAGCAAATTTTTCTGTCCTTTCGTGTATTTACATATGTTTTCAACTATTCAACTCTTTCAACTCTTTATTTCAACTCTTTCAACTATCCAGTAGGTTTTAATGCATGCATATTTCATGCTTAAAATTATTTAATTAATTAATTAATCATTAATTGTTTATGCAGTTTCACTATTGCAGCTTTGCAATTGTGCAAAATTGTGAAAAGCAGTATATAAACTTGAATTAATTTAAAACCAGTTTAACAAGACATTTAATTTACAATAATTATATCAAATGCAAGATAGGATTTGCTAAATATTAAACATTCCTAGAATTTACAACATATAAATGCAATATAATATATGTTATTGCATACAGTATGCTGCATACTTGCTGTTCCCAGCATGCTGGAGATGCTGGTGTACTAGTGTCCAGGAAAAATGATAACTTTACTGGTAGCTAAAGTACATAAAGTGACCATCATGGTAATATGGTTAATAAGACATTTCATAAACAATGTGGATTTCAGTTTTATAAGTTATATCGGAAGAAATACAGCACCATTGCCAGTGCTGAATTCTGACATATATCTAGAGCGGTTCTGTCCTGTACAGCAGCGGTGGGCGTCACCCTGCACTCATCTCTCAGATGTTTGCTCCACTCGCTCATCCTGTTTCACTTGATTATTTAGTTCTGACACTCTCATTGAAAATGAATTGTGATGTAGTGGTCTATTCCAGGCAGCATTACTGACATGTACAGATGACACCTTTCCACACAATAATAACATTGCTTTGGTCTCTGGCTCATAGTCAAGTGTACTCAAATCGAGTGTTGCCAACGCAACGGCCACTACTGGATAAAACCTTAATTGCATAAAAATGTCACCATTATTATCTTTTTATAGGACGGCAGTGGCATTTTACATCATTTTGTTGGCTTGAAACCTTGAAAGTGGCCTTCAGGTAATGCAAAAAGGTCAAAGTTTGTTGCCCTCATATTGTGTTATGTGTATTTTAGGTTACTGATTGTGTTTTAGTGAGCAGCTAGTGCTATAATTTACAATTGCTGGTGGCCACACCAGTCTTTTCAACTAGCTTAGCCAGCAATACAATTTTTAGCTATGATTTTTCCAAACAGCCTGGCCTTGCTTGTTAACCAGTCAAACCAGCACCATACCAGTATAAACCAGCCTGAAGCAGCATACAAATTTATACTGATCTAAGATGTTTATTTTTTAGCAGTGGTACTAAACACAAAATGTATGTTTCTCTTTCTATCACATTGGTAACATAAGGAAGGGCATTTTAAATGTATGAATAAATAACCAAACACACACCAGAGAGGTATATGGCCTTGTCCACCATGAACTCCTCGCTAAAGCGAATGTGGCAGAAGTTTTTTTTACTCTTGCGAATGGCGACAATCTCACCACACTGGTCAAACACTTCTTTAATTATCTCCTCAGTCGCATTTTCTGGAAGCCCACCAACAAAGATGGTCTTGCATCCTGGAGGTCTCTCTCTGGTGGAGGGGGGAGGAAGATCTGCAAGATCACATAAAGTTTGAGACTTCCTAGTGCACTTACTACATTTACATTGCATGACTCAACTTTGGTTTTCACATACAGTTTGTTATTTTATATCATTTAAACTGACAAAAAAAAGAAAAGCTTAAAATGCAACTTTTCTTCAAGTACTTAAAGTTTTATGCAACTTAAAAGTTCCATCCTAATGTACATTTAGATTTATAGTGTATAAACACATGATTTACAGATAAACCACTGATAATGTTAAAGGACTACTTTGCAATTATAGGCTATTCAAAAAGACACAGTACATTTACAACAAGTTCATAAGGGTAAGCTACATTCATCCTGAATACCTCCAGTTACGGTAATATCTAAAAACTGTACTGTGGTTCTTACTTGGGTTCTGAGGAAACAATGTGCAACTCTTGCAGTGGATGATTTCCTTGATTACAGGAAGTTCTGCTGGCACAGGGTGGGGAGGCACCAGACTGATCCCAGCCATCATGGGGTTGATTGGGGTGATGATCCCTAAGTTGGGGTCAAAACCTTGTATGCAGATGGAGTCTGAGGAAAATTGTGGAAATGTATAAATATAACCATTGATTTGCTACTTGAACCATCTGAGCAGAACCTTACAGACAGCAAATAAATTGAAGGCAAGCTGGCGGCAGAGATGAGGAAAGACTCAAGACGCCACAGATGACAAAACCAAGAGAATCCACTTAAGATTAGTTCCCCTATTCACTGAACTTCCATCACCACTAAGTCGCATTAGATAGGGGATGGAAAAGTGTTTTGATGAATGCAGATGTAAACTGTGTGCAACATAAACATTTTAGGAGGAGTATAGCTTAAATTGTAGCTGCATGAAGTTTATATAAAGAACCATGTTTGATGACAGTGCTATATGAAAGTGAAAGTAACTTCATACTGAAGTTGAATGAAGTATGAGCATGTCTGCAGTGCTTAGTGATGTTAATCTTGCCTTCTTAAGTTAAGAATTAAAATTGTCTAATGCTTTAGAGTGTATGTAGTGACAGCTTGTGCTGTCAACATCTTAAAGCTGTTCATGTTTAAAATAGAAACACTCCATTTAAAAAAAACACTAGGCTATCTGCAGCTACTTTCTCTGTGTATCTAGAATGAGCTAAATGTTTTTAAAAATTAACGTGATGACTCTGTCACAGCAGTTCTAGAGTTAACAGCTGGGCAAGATTATTAGCAAATAATAACTTATGTTTAGTTCTGTTCCTCTCACAAAGCTAATATGTTACTTGGAGTATGATGTATAGGTTAATTTAATAAACATTTCTGAGCTTTAAATGAAAAAGCACTATGTGAAATGCACACTCTATTATCCCTATCCAAATCTGTCTTCATGTTATATTTGTTTTTAGTTGTAACTGTTGCATTTTGTTTATTGTTTGTTATATGTTGCTACTTTAAGATTCTAATACCCTGCATTAAGGTGTGATTATACTATAATTTGCACTCAATCACTAGAAAGTTATGCAATGTTTTACATAGTTAGACATCTTTGATAGACAATCTGACTGATAATTGCTGTAACTGATAATATTTTAAGCAGAATTTGTTAGCACAGGGCAGTTCTGTTAACTTAGTCCTGTCATGGCACAGTGCATGTTATAAGCAAAGCTTGCATTCAATGCCAGAAAATTGGAAAATGAAACTCGGTTTTATAAATCTTTGTGGCTGCACTTATTTAAAAACTGAGCTTTGGAGAATTTCATGCCC
>JBAJNP010003917.1:0-28281 GCA_036877545.1 Yasuhikotakia modesta
ATATGCAACTTTTGGAGTGTCTGAACTGGATATTCTATCCCGGTTGTATTTTTGTACTTTCCAGTAATTTTATTTTTGGAGTCTGACAAGTTTTCCTTTGATGATTGTCTAGACGTTTATTTTTAGGGTGCAAAAATGAGAAAGTTAGCAAGTTCATGACTGTCCTTGTCATTTAACGTGACGCTGAAGTACAACAACGTCATATCAATTTCTTTCGCCAAGGGCAACTGCGGAAGACTGAAATGGTTTTGGAGCGCTTGTCAATCAGGAGTTTCAGCTCCATGTTGAAATTTAATTGAAAACTTTGTGATGTTTGTATCGTGTGTTATTGCCAAAGGGCATCTGCAACAGCTTGAGGAAGTCAACAAATGAAAATGATTGTTTAGGGTTCGTATTATGCTTGTCAGTTTAAGCTGATGCGTTACTTAACAGATAAACACAGATAAAGTTCACAGATAAAGTTCAGCAACGCTTGGTGATACAAGTAAATATTTTTACAAGACAAACCTCAAAGACTCTTAGAGACTCCCAGCTAACAATTTTAGGTTGTAAGAACGTTTCCCTAACATTTTCAATTGAACGTTACAAACTTTTAATGAAGGTAGTTTTTTTGATAACTTTGAAAGAACTTTTAAAGAACATTCTGAGAATGTTAGCTGGGTTTGCATTAGTACAGGAAAAATGACCAAATATATTTCCTCTGAAACTGAGAGCAACAGACATGGAGAAAGAGAGAGACAGAGATAAAGAGAGTGAGAGAGACAGATAGAGAGAGATAGTGAGAGAGAGAGATTAGGGTAACAGCATGTGCAGTTAAGCCGGTGGCAGGCTGAAGGCTAACTCATGCTCTGCAGTAAACAGGCTGCAGTACCAGCAGGCATTAGACAGCTAGTCACTGTGATTCACTACAGTAAACCTCCATCTGAATGCATGACTGCTTTTTCTCCACTTTTCAATAAACAGATGGATCTACAGTATATTTGAACTCGACAGACTCAGGGGTGGCCGATGAGTTTGACTAATAACTGCATGTTGTGCATAAGAGTTTCAGTTAACATTTTACAAAGAGGAATGCTATAAAAATCCCATGAGATTTAAGATAACATCTCTTTGTTTGCAATCCATTATTGAAGCAGATTTTTACATTTTGTAAAGAAAACGTAAGCAGCTCTTGTGCAGTTTTGTTGCTATGATGCTGTGGTGTTCTGGGTGGTTGCTAGGGTGTTGCTATGGTACTGCTAAAGTGATGCTTGTTAAGTGATGCACTGAAGTGTAACGTTTTTAACTTATGGTTTGGAAAAACATGCATATAATAGGAATATTACTTAAATTATAGATTTTATCTCAGTGCATTTTTAAATTACCAGCAACATGTTATATCACATTTAACTCATCATATGACATCACATCAAACAACAATGAATGACACGTCTTGGAAGGAAGAAAAATATACTTCCAAGAAAATGAATCACCATTTTGTGCCAATGAGACAAACCATCTGCAACATTTTTAAAATGTTTCATAAACAAATTAAGTGATTATAGTTTGTGATATTTTATACAACATTAAAAGAATTCTAGTAATGTTACTGAAAGAACGTCACTAACTCTGAGACTAACCAACTTTTAAACATTAGCCAACCTTCTGAGAACGTTTCCTGTTAGCTGAATGAGCAAGAACAGATGTGAGAGGACTTCTGTAGATCTAGACCTTCTGCAGTTAGATGGTGTAACTCATTCTCCATCGTGACGGTCAAACCATGAAAAATCCTTTTCATTATTTCAGTCATTTTAGCCGCTAATTAAATAGTCATTAGCATTAGCAGCTCATTTGAGGTTTTACCCTGAGGAGAAATGAGACACTGGCACAGTTTTACAGGTTCATGTTTAAAAGAAACACTAAATAAATCAGCTTCGATTTTCCTTTTCACGTTTAATTGCTAAAATGAAATGAGTTCAATTAGCTGTTTGTTTTCGTCTGTATTGTTTTTATTCCAGTAATGATTTTTCCAGCTAACAGTTTTAGCTTCAAGGAAAGTTTCTCTAATATTTCTGACAAGTAGCAAAACTTTAAAAGAATGTTCCATGGATGTTGAGAACGTTCAGTTGTTCAGACATTTGTTTAGACTTGGTTATAGGAACGTTATATAAAACATTCTATTAACATCCTAAGAATAACGTTCTTCCGCTAATGTTTTTGATAACTTTAACAGGACGTTACCCAACGTTCTAATAATGTTTCCTGTTAGCTGGGTTTAATTCTGTAAATCACTTTCTCAGGCTCTGGGATGTTGCAATTATGACAGCAATTATATTTTTCCTGTATAATAATCCAGCGTGAGGAGGGGAAAACATCGGGTTTGGAGCGTTCTGGAGATAAGTAGCTTATCTGCGTTTCTGCAGGTGTTCCAACTGTGATCCAATCATGGAATTTCAGGAGGAATTCATTGACTCCTGAACTCTTGAAGATCCAATATGTTTGGGGAAAAATGAGAGGCGTTTTTATCTTTTTCAGACTCACTAATCTACCAAAACACCGGCAGCTGGTAATTGTTTTTAAAGATGGCTGCTTTAGTGTATTTTCTACTGGAAGAATTTGACTCATTTCTATAATAAAGAATCACATGTAAATCTCCTGCGACAGGTGAAGAAATTATCAGTCATTTGAGCAGGAACGTGTTCGGCTGTAACTTTCTGTTTATAATTAAAACTGGACAGTTTACAGATTTACAGTATGTACATAAAACATCTGCGTGAAACAACCTATGTTTCTATTAAGCAACAAAAACATTACACATGTTCATTTGAATGTTCTAGGAATGTTTTAGTAATGTTAGTGTCTGGCTATAAGAACATTATTCAGACATTTTTTATTTTTACATTAAAATAACTTTAAATTATGTTTTTGAATAGTTCATTTATAATGTTAAACAATCTACAAATGGTACTGCATAAACTGTTTTGATCCCTGTAATAATCTGTTATCTGGCAACCCATTGGTGTACATTTGAAAGACCCATTCCATTGGTTCCAGTCTCCGGGTTTTCAGTATGCCGCTGTATTTAAGTTTGAAAGTATTATTTATATTAGAATTTATTTATATTCTCATCAATTATAATTAGTGAAAATGTGACAGCGGGGCTCTTTTGAGGGATTATAATTCAGACACATAGATTAAACAAGAAATTCATAATCCCTTTTTATTTATTTTTCATTCATTTATTTTTACTGTGAGGGAGCAGAAACGGCATGTGCTGTTTTTAATGCTGGTTGGTCAACTGTGAAATTTTCTCTGTACTTTCTTGATAAGTCAACTTTAGAGAGCCTGTCTTTCTTTTTTAAGGTGATACGAGAGGTTTCTGGGTGTTATCTGGCCAAAAAGCTCAGAGCAATTAAGGTCTCATTTCCAAAACAGCAAAGGCTGTGAGCGCAGTGGAGCAAGGAATTGTGGGGCTGTGGCTCGTCTGCGGTTCGAGTGGACGCTGAAGACGATGTAATAATTAACTGCTGAGAGACTCTTATTCTAAAAGAACCAATGAACATTAGAAACCACAAATGGGACATGAACAGCGATAAGACTGCTGTTTGTTGCGTTTAGGGAACTTTCTATCTGAGACGTGGTTTGTTGTCATGAAAATGCGTCATACAGTGTTACCTGGAAACCTATTTGTTACTGAAAATGACTTATTGAGTCATGAAATGGAAGCTAGCCTTCAGAATGCGTTTTTAGTACGTCAGTCCCAGCTGTTGGACCTCAGATTAAAGTGATCGTAACAGTGGCAACTAATTTAAGACATTATTTAAAGTGAGATATTAAAAATGTAAGGCGTGGCTTGTTTTCAGTCACAGGGATTTGATTGGCTCTTTAAAGCAGGTGTTTTAAAGCTCACGCAGGCTACCGTTGAAGGGGAAACGTTGACCGTTCTGGCCCAGGCTGACAGACTGACACCATCAGAGAGAGTCTGTCGTTCCAGGCAGGATTCGGATGGTGCATAAATTAATAAAATTATGATGAATAAATCATTTTTAAAAAACACAGAAAAATAGCAGCAGCATATTTTGATTTCGTGCTGGCTTTAAACCTTACATCACCGTTCGATAAGGAAGCTAAAAATTGTTACTTGACGATGCCTCGGGGGGTATGTTGTCGTGAGGTTGTTCAGAAGGAAAAGGCGGTGTTTCATTTTCAGCTGGACTGAGAAGCGCACGAAAAGGGCAACACTCTCAAAGAAAACAGCACTACACATGCTATTCATTTAAGAGCCGGCCGAGTGTGTCATCTCATTCCAATAAAAGCCCAAAGGTTACTGCCTCAGCCCCCTTGTTTCTCTCTAACACATTCTCTGTGTGTTTTTTCCTGCCTTTTTTTACACAACGACCTCTGTCCATTAAGTTAATGGACCCATTCTGATGTAGCACACATTTTCAGTGTCCGCTCTGAAGGAAAAGACAGCGAGAATGATTGCGCTTCTAAAGGGTTCAATACTCTTTGCACGTTTCGAACTCGTTTGCCACTTGCGTTTTAGTTTCTGTAATAAAGTTGTTGAGAGAAAGCGGTTAAAATGATGCGCGCCATCGCAGCAGGTGTTAAATGGGGATTCCCTGTTTCACAACCAAAAGCTTTTTAACATGATTTCTTCATTAATTCTCTCTGTCACCACAAAATCTTAAAATGCAAATGCAAGATTGCGTCGCCTTATCTACAAAAACTTCAGTAATTACTTTTTCTCCCTGGTAAAATGCAGATGTTCCCCAAGAACGGAGGCGACGTGTCGGACGGGAGGAGCCGCAAATCCGTGCTTCATATGGGAATGAATTCAAATGAAGGGAAAGCTCCATTAGTTTTGGGCATAATTGATAATTACCCTTTGTGTGCGTAAATAAATCTTGTGGGGCAACATGGCTGTAATTTATTCGCTTCTGATAATGCCTCCCTGAAGGACTATTGTGAGCAAGTTTCACAAAACATAAAAAGAAAGAAAAATATTTTAGAGACAAATTCTAGAAAAGAGAAAGATGTTTAAAGTTTAAACATTTGCATAAAGCTTTTACTTCGAACCCAGCTAACAATTTAATGTTCTAAGAATGTTTTCCTAACTTTCCATGACATTTACTTTTTTTATTCTGTAAGGTTTTAAAAACATTCCACAATAACTTAAGGTAAACGTTTTTGATATATTTTTGATTTATTATCTATAACGTTTTAAAACGTTTCACTAACATTACTGCATAGAATGTTTTTGATAACGTTTTGAGGGAACCTTTAGAGAACATTCACAAACGTTCTGAGAGCATTCACTGTTAGCTGGAGTTTATTTCTCTTCTACAAAGAAGAAATGTATTTGACATCATCCTTTCATTTTTTTAGCTCTTTCCAAAACTGTACAAATTGCTTTTCACAACTGATTAAATCAATTCCTAATGGATTGAATCAAGTCTAGGTTTTTTTCTCACTGAATACGTTTCACCCTCAATACATCTCATTACATACGACATTAACTCCTCTGAATGCTGTTGCATGTTGAGTTTGATTATTAGAATCTATATGAATGTCTGTTATTGGTTTTGTGAATCGGCTTGTACTATAAATCACTTCTGTAAATCCTTTCAGGGAATACAGACTCATCGATTCTTCATCAACATTATTCGGTCAATGAATGCAGCGGACATTCTCAAAAGATATTGAAGACTATCTTGGTTTTATTGAAAACCATATTTCAGGTGGTTAATCGTTTATGGCTTTTATCTTTAGGAGCTGTATGTCATATTGTTTGTGACGTCTAATACCACCAGAGCAGTAATGGAAACATAATTGGTTATTGCTATTCCTGAAAGTAAAAAATAATGAGATGAGCCGCGAGGGCTGTGGCACTAAAAAAAGCCTTTCCATACTGGCAAAGAAAATCCCACATAATATGTCTCTAATATCTTGTTTGTTTTTTTATTGAGTTATATCAAAGTTGCAATCTCTAACTTTCTTTGGTTAAAAATAAAAATCAGTTACTGAGCTACTGAGTACATGACAGATCAGTGTTGACACAACCTCTTTCACACAGTAAATATATAACACTGAGTTATAATTTGAGGTTTAACTTCGCTTGACTTCAGCATATGTGATGAAAAGTAAATAAAGTCACCTGCAATTTTTGGTTTCAAACAGAGATGGCGGCAGAGAGGTGAAAGTTAATGGATTGCAGCTTTAATATGAAAGACTTGTAGTTTGTCAACAGTTTGTACATTTCACATTCATTTTATAATTTAATGTGTTCCTGTAGTGCAACTGCTAGCAGCGCAAAGGTTGTGTGTTCGATCCCAGGGAACATAAGTACTAATAAAAATGAAAACCTTGAATTCACTGCAAGTCAGTTTGGATAAAAGCCTCAGCCAAATGAATAAATGTAAATATCTGAGAATTTAATGAGATGTAAGTGAGATCTCCATGAAGTCTCTGTGCTCGTAATATTCTTGTTGTGGTGAATTCGGACAGAAAGCTTTGTTTTAACT
The DNA here is from genome assembly GCA_036877545.1 of Yasuhikotakia modesta. Classification (NCBI taxonomy): domain Eukaryota; kingdom Metazoa; phylum Chordata; class Actinopteri; order Cypriniformes; family Botiidae; genus Yasuhikotakia; species Yasuhikotakia modesta. Next base: position 6,504 of record JBAJNP010003917.1, read on the forward strand.
TGTTCTCCTCGACTGAATTTGTCATTTGAGATGTAGAACGGGTCCGTCTCTGTCTGAGGCAATCATCAGCTCACTGAGCCGAGCGAACGGACCGGTTTCTCTGCGTCCTGGCCGGGAGACAGGGACGTTTTCTGATGACAGGGCTCTGTGGGAGCTTGTCCTCAGTGCTCTGACGTGTTGATAGGCTTTCTAAAGATAGAAGCTCCCCGTGATAAATATTCCCAATCGACTGAGCCCAGCAGCTGACGGACCTGAAAGCTTTTTTATGCATTTTACTGTTGTGCCGTTGTACTGCAGGGGCTACAGGACGTGGGCTACGAGGTGAATAAGCCCAAATAGAAAATAAACGCTCTGTGAGGCGAGAGGAAGCAAATGGGTTTAAGATAATCAGCTAAAGCTGAGCGTCGCTTTCTCAGGAAACCAGCAGCTTGAAACGTGTGCATGGGACCAAAAACGATGTTGTGATGACTATCGCTTAATTACAAATTAGATTAACACAGTTTCACCACTTATTATGTACTTCACATTTCAGGAAATACAATTAAAGAGACAGCTCACCCAAAAAATGAAAACTCTGGCCCAATTTATCAAATAGCTCTTGAAATAGAAATGATGTTTCTGGAAACCTACAGTACAGCACAAGTGTCACACAGTTTCTGCTTCTTCTGTTGTTTATTTACTTTATTGTGTTTTTCTGATCTTCACAGCCACAAACTTGAATGGAAGGAAGCCTCGTGATGATTTGAAGTTCTCTCTTGTGCTCCACAGGAAAATAAATAAGGAGAATTGGTGATTTTTCCCTTTAAGAGAGGCTACAAACAAACAGGTAAACTCAAAAAGCAACTCGCAAGAGATTTATTCATTTATTTCCATTTTTTAAACAGACAAGAACATTTTGCAACAACCGGTCAGTGTCCACTTATGAGGGAACGGTCTTGAAAAAACCCATAATGAGATAATTCAGAGAAACTCAGGTAAGCTGTCGACCTCTGATCCATGAGACGCTCTATTAACTGCCTTAGTAAACACAGTAATGATGGACAGCTGGTGAGGATCACGTAATGCCTCCAAACTCAGAGAGCGATAGATACAAAGCAGTATTCCAGCTAATCATGTTAGGTTGTATAAACATTTCCCTAATGTTTTTATTAATTAACAAAAAGGTTAAAAGTATTATTTTGAAAGTTCTAGAAACATTCAACATGAACATTCCCAGTTTTTTAGAGGCTGTATTCAAGTTATTATTTGGGTATGAGATCTTAGTTTAAATTCTGTAACATTGTCAAAACGTCACCAGCAACTTTAAAATAACGTTTTTGATATAGATGATGCATAACCTTAAAAAAACTTTCAACGAACATCAAAAAGGATTTCTGTTTTTGCTACTTAAATGAAAACATTAGGGAAACGTTCTCACAACCTGTAATTGTTAGCTGGGATGTGTCTGTTTGCTAACTGGGTGGATTCACAGGTGGGGGGGGCAGACAGACTGTGTGGGGTTGGCCAGGCTGTCAGTGAGGTGCTGGGGAGAGACAGGAGAGCTAATTGGGGTCAACAACATTTCTGCTGGTTGTACAGATGGCAGCCGTCTGGGGCCGTGAGACTGAAACACAGTAAATGATTGTGTGAAAAACAGCCTTGAGTTTTACTTCTCTAAGAGAATTCTGCCTCAAGGACCAGCTAATCGCAGCCGCTTGCTAAAGTCCTTATTTGAAATTTAAAAATGCATCCATGGTGACGCATGTGTTTGCGTTTGCATGCGCATGCAAACAATAGCAGACGCATGTGTGGTACAAACACACACACACACAGTATATGTTTTAATGTTTATCTGTTATAAACTATCATTTTATTTTCAGGTACATCATAATCCCAAAAATAAAAGTGTGAGTGTTCTCTGCGTGACAGTAAAGGGTTTTCACATGTTCAGAGACATCACAGTGTTTCTGTCCTGCTGTGTCTCTCAGACAGGCCATGACTGACCAGCAGTGAGCTAGCTTAACCCAAACCCACAGCACCCAGTTTCTAAATCTGTTTCTGTCATCGGTTCTGTTGTGGAAATTTAGGGTAGAGCTTAATTCGCAGTTTGGAAATCTCTAATGACAGAGAATTCGCAGAGAGGGTTTATTCAACAGTCCAGTAACAGCTAAAAACACGCGAGGATTCCTCGCTCTCTTCTGACGCACACGCGGGAGACAAATCAATGGCTGAATCAATGAGACGTCAATGGCGTCTTATCATCGCTTGTTGCAGCTTGGCGCTGATCTTGCAGCCGCTGGCAGAGGTTATTATGGGTCAGTGAACAAGACACGCTCTCAGAACGTTTGCTAATGTTCTCTAAAAGTTCTCCAAATGTCTTTGCAGTGATGTTAGTATCATTTTTGATCATTATATATATATCACATACATCAAAAAAGGTTATTCTTGAGTTGTTAGTGTAACGTTTTAAAAATGTTACAGAATTAAAATGTTTAATTAATACAATGTCTAAAAAACTGGATGTTTTGCACGTTACTAGAACATTTTACATAACATTTTTAATGTTTTTAATAATTAATGGAAATGTTATGCAAACGTTCTTGCAGCAGAAAATTGTAAACTGTGATTTTTTTTGACCTGTGAGTTTCTGAGAGCGTTTGAATTGATTACATTACCTCAGAATACAGCAGCGTGGAGTTTCTGTGCGTTGTACATTATCAGAGGTGTTCCTGTACGTCTTTTTAGGGGAAATTGAAAGGGCTTCACACAGTTCCCTTTGTCCAGCTATCATTCACTTCCATCTCACATATTTTGGCTTCCCGGGCGCTACAAGTGAGATTGATGGTGTGCAAACTGGCAAACGCTTAATGGGATTTCTTTATCACTGCAGTGATTCACAGGAAAAGGCTGTTTAAAGCTGAGCTGCACTGATGGAGAGACCTGCCCTCTCCCCTCACGCACCTGGTCAAGAGGAGATGTTTCTGATAAACTGCTGAAGTTAGACTGAGGGGCTGGTTTTGTTCCAGAACTGTCAATATGTGCATCAGGACTTGTTGTAAGTGTTTATGTGTTTCTGCATGTGGGTTTGACCCTGTAAACGTGTCTTTGGTTTACAGTATTGTGTTAACATTCTCAGAACGCTCGCTAATGTTTTGTAAAACGTTCTCTAAATAGGTTTTGCAGTAACATAAGTAGAACATTTTTAATGTTATATATTGTGTATTTTAAGGACAAATATTGTTAGTAGAACCATTTCAAAACATCACAGAACTGAAATAAATTTGATAAACGTTCTTATAACCAAACAGTAACATTAATACAATGTCTAAGAAACCTGAGATTGTCACCTGGGTTTGTGCATTGACCTTGAATATTGAACCTGTGTTCAATGTGACATTTTTGTTGAATTTAGGTTTGAAAATAGCCTGAATAATAACAAATATGAAATGTTTAAATATCAACAAACTGATTTTAGTTTAGTTTACATCACCCACAATCTCATGTCAGTCATCATGTTTAGGGTAAAGACCCAGGTGGGCTTCTGCTTTATAAATCCCCCATAAACACTCAGTTCATTTAACCTGACAGAGTCACGCCTAATGTCTGATGATATTCTGCCACAACACTTATTAGAAAGGACAATAAAAACACATCAACACACCTGAACCAATACACCTGTGTGTGTGTGTGTGTGTGTGTGTGTGTATACACACTGCTGTATGATCCTATACATCATGAGCTGTGACTTTTCTTGGCAGTTTTTGAGAGTGTGAATTTTAAATATTAATCCAGCTGTAAGAATTCAGTTTACCTCCATCTCTGTGATGTCTGTTCTGTTTTTGATGTGAGCATGTAAAACAAAGAAACTTTATGAAGAACTAACGTGAGAGTTAACAGTTGCTTCACTCTGATTTTCCAGGAAGCTCATTTTAAACCGGCTAATCCTTCTCTGCCCAGCATGAGTCATGCGGCATGCGGCGCTGCAGCGTCTGCGCTGCGAGGAGGGCAGGACATCACATTTCATTCTGGCTTTTCTTCCTGAAAAACTGCTGATGTGTGTTTCCACCTCCTTTCCTCTCGTTTAACCTCAGTGTGAATCAGACTCAGACAATTCAGTTTTCATTCAGTTTGTAAGACACTCTTATGTTTGAGTGAAGATGAAAGAAATGAAATGATGTTTACAATACATATTATGCAATGAAATCTCTTCATTCCACCATAATAATTCATTCAAAAATTGCAATACCATGTATTCTGTGTTGTACAGTTTTCTGTGTGTTTATTTTCATCATATGTAAAACTGCATTGAAGCAGTGCAACACTGTATACAGCACTAAATAAATACAATAAACCGATTTGCGCGTGTAAAATGTGTTACACTCACGAACATTCACAAGTATGATCAGCATGTTGTGAGTTTTGATCTCTGGGCTACCGTGTTGCAGACAGGAACGCTCAAAATTCAGCGCTTAGCTGGGCCCGGGGAACGGTTAATTGATTACCCATGTCACCTACCCCCCCGAACCCTCTCTGTGAAGATAAGTGTCGTCTCTGAAATCGAACCCTCCGCCTGCCACGCTTCCATTTGATTAGTCGCCGGAACAATTATCTTAATCACGTCATCTTAATGAACCGCCACGATAAGTCGCCTTCGGCCCAGTAATCCACAGAACCACCGCCTACACGAATACTGTCTCTTATCGCCCCCATAATAAAGACAAATCACCTCAAGGGACAGAAGAAAACATGAAGTTCCCATTGTGATGTTTGCAGATGTTTGTTGTTGACAGTTGATGGCTTGTCTAATGCAGAATCAAGCTCTATAATAAGAAGTCAATTCATCATCAGGGCTAATCAGCACATACAGTGTGCAGAAAAAACTAGTTCTGATGTGGTTCACTGGTGGCACAAACACACCAAGAAACAAACTAAGCTTGTACTGAATGGATACAGCTGTGCAAATTTCCAGTTTTAGGTTCTGAGAACGTATCGCTAACATTGCTAACTAAGTTATACGTTCAAAAGGTTATTTTGAAAGTTTACAACATCCAGTTTTTTTGATTATTGCATTATAGTTTGGTCACGTTATGTTATTCAAACATTTTTTATTCTCTATTGTTTTTAAAATGTTCCTCTATCAACTTAAGAACTATTTTTTAATGTATGTGATAGAGAGAGCGTTTTGAGAGAACTTTTAGATAACGTTAGCCAACGTTCTGAGTATGTAGCCTATCATCCAATCCAAATGGAGCATTTTGCCAATTCGTCAATAAAAGATAAGAGTTCATTAATAAAGCTCTCAAGTGGATGTCGTTGGCTGAGCTTCATCTAAGCGCATCTTCAGGTCTAACAGGTGAAAGCAGAACAGTGGGGTGGAGGCAGCCAGCATGCTTGGATTCAAAGCAAATGCCCTTTTCCCTGAAGCCCTCCTCCTGTAGCCACACAGATCACACAGTCTCCTCACAGACGCCGTCAGACCCCTCACCATCTAACATTTACACTAAATTACCAGGCTTCAAAGTGCACTGTATGCACCCGGACTGAAACGATTACGTGTGTCCTAAACAAAATAATGAAGACTCAATTTCACGGTGAAATTTGCTCGTTTTGATTAATGGACTTGATTTCCTCCACTAAGCAACTCTGTAGTCCCCAGTCTCTCGCCAATTATTGTACGATTGCGTGCGACTCAGAATAAATGACACAATTTACACCAATTCTAATTGTATTTACAGTTGTGGCCTGATGACTATAGACACATAGACACAACGCGTGTTATGTGTTAGCCTGGGACTGTCTAAATCGTGACTGTTTGTTCTTGAGCAGACACACACAGATTCATGAACGTGTACAAAGTTGTACTCAGAAGGCATTTATTTGGAAAACTCACGCTAAAGTACAGTGGCCGTAAAGTGCAGTCACATGCAATTATTCTACCTTTAGTAACCAGCTAGTATAGGGTGGAGCGTGACATTTCAGTGATGGTCACCTAACTCATGTAAGTGCAGTGGGTGTGATGGCTGGGAACAGTGAGTCAGCTTAAGACGGTTTAATGACAAGTCTTGATCCAACAAGTTTTCCCACTTTCTTGCTCTTCACAGTGTATGAAAGAGAATAATGTTATATAATAATAATTATTATAATATACAATAATTTGTCAGTGTGTTTTGTGTCATGAAAGTGTTTGTTTGAGAAGTTTGCGCCCTCTAGCGGGGATAAGAAGCTAACAGAGAGCCTGTTGTGTGAGTTCATTAAAACTTCATTAAAACTCATTATAAGCCTCTATATATTTCATAAATACATTATAAAAATATCTATAAATATAGATACAACTGTACATTTTGTGGAGCACAAAACATCCTGCAAACTTTAGTCAATTTATAATAAAGTTTCCCAAACTTTTCCATTAAGTAACAAAACTGTTAATAATGTTATTTTGAAAGTGCTGGTTGGTTTGGAAACGTTGTATTAACGTTATTGGTTATATGAACGTTATTCAAAGTTGTTTTCAATTATGCATCAACAAGAAAGTTCCCTATTACCTGGGAATTGTTTTATCACGTTTTTGGCTTATTGTACATTAAGATTTAATACGTTGTCATCCTTTATATTACCAGCAGGTGACACCAGAGCACGAGTAAATACATTTTAAACCCTGACCTTGTTTAAGGTCGTAGTTTAAAGAGTTAGTGTTTTGTTAGTTAGTTAGTTAACAGCAACATATTCATTATCTCAGACAGTATTTTATAACTTTCTAAAAGAAGTCAAAAAACAAAATCTTTCTACTTTTCCAAAGCTGTGTTTTAAGTTTACAGGTGTTAAATATTCAACACTACATACAAGTTTGATTTACAGAAGGGCATAAAGAACAAACATGAAACATGGATATAAAATATTTGCCAATGACATTGGAAATGTTCAGATATTAACTCTGATGAATTCACGATGAATTCAGTTACTATATTACATTGTTTGGAACTAAAAAACTTATAATATGAAGATATTTATCAATAAACAATTTACGAATATATTTATTATCAATAATAACACATTTAATTATAATATAACGAAATATTCTTATAATATCTTAAATAGCTAATAATAGTAATAATAACAATATAACCAACAAATTATAGTGCCGTAATATTATTGTGCCTGATTAAGAAAAATAAGCAGTAACGCATTATTAACACATTAATTGTTGGTTTTGTGCATTAATGTAATTTTATAGCGATGGTTAAGGGCTTTTATTTTGACACGCTGACTTCCGCTGGGCGTAATATCGCTCCGTTGTTATCGCTGGCTTCGCACCGCTCAGTCATGAAATAAAGCGGCTGCTTATTACGACCGTAACATCCACCGGAGTCCTTCAATCGCTTTTTTAATCATTTTTGGACTGTTTAAGGGTGTAAAAGACGCTTGTTTCATCTGTGTGTCATTGGATATTAGCCCTGAAGGTCTGCCAAACTGGACCGGAATGAGAACAGCACCATTGTTTTAACCAGTCCGTGAAGTTGGACCCAGCCTGAAAAGAAAGATTTGCGGGATGTATTAAACAATTAAGGACCGGATTTCGGCATATAGTTGCTCGATTGGTATTTTTACATTTTGCAAATGTTTATAAGATGGTTTAAATGAGCGTTTATGTTTTTGATGACCCGGTTTGTTTTCTGCTGTCTTGACAGATTCAGGTTTGATGTCATTTCACCTCTTCTGTATTTGTTTGGTCACAGCAGTGGTTTAATATATTGGATCGGCCTGTCGTGCATCGATCTAGTTTATTAGTTGTACTTGTAAAACCAGTTATTTTGTGTTTTTCTGGTTAAAACTCGTTTTTTCTCGATGCAAAAAGCGAGATGTGGTTGCGAGACTGTCACAGCCTGGCATGAATTATTTAAACCCTGTTTACTTATTAGTTAGTCTGACTTTTGGAGAGGTTTTGACACCCAGGAGGGTTTAAGCTTGTTTGTTTTGATCAAACTACAGCTTCGACTGTCAAGGCATCTCTGTTGTTCACCATCGAGGGAAGATGTCTCGTCTTTGCCATTTAAAAGGCAGAAAAACAACATAAGAAAAGGATGCAGGACGTTTTTGGACACGACCAGCTTCACAAAACATCACCAAACACACGAGATTCAGAGACGAGCGTTTAGATGAATTTTACTTCATGAACTTCATGAGTTTGGCCATTTTATCAAAGTTTTTGCGGATATATTGACAAGCATCATGGGAGACACTAATTTAAACGACTCTAATGTGAAGGTGGCGGTTCGGGTTCGACCCATGAACCGGAGAGGTGAGTTGAACTGACAGCCACACATTGGCTTCATGTCAAAACACATGTAATGTCTTTTATTGCAGAGACTCATGGGCAGTTTGTGGTCCGATAAAAGGTTTGGTTTGGTTTGGTCTAGCAGGCCTGCAAATGACTCTGTACTGATGTTTCTAGTCCATCACATCCTACTGAGATGATAGATAATGTTAAAATCTGTTTATCTCTCCAATGTTTACAGAAACCTTTGGATACAAACACATCTATTTTACAGTCAATTTAATTCCTTGACTTTCTCCTTTTGACTGTAAACCGCAATTTAAAACCCCTAATATATGTTTAGCTTTTCCAAGACTGTGGGAAACCTAAATATAGGATTTAGGGATACTTTGTCCAACTTTGTTTCTGTCTATTTTGATGACTGGCCCGTTTGACAGCCCAATAATGTTATACACACATTTTGTTTAAAAGCACAAGATGATAATATGATGTTACAGCAGGTCTGGCCGTGGGACCTTCAGTTCTGTCTGACTGAATCACGTGTCTGACCAGAGATGTGTGTTTAGTCACAAGACTCAAGCCCTGAAAATAACTCTTACATGTCCATTCTCACACTTACTTTTGGATCATTATAGCCTGTCTTTCCATTTGTAGTGTCAGGATTGCAGGATACGATTTCTGTAACATACCAGTCCCAATTCAGACGCTTTTCGTTATGGACACGTGCATTTTTTCAGGTCACGTGACGTAAAATGTTAAATCATAGCTAATGCAAGACTCACATGCAAATGTCACTCAGCTTTCTGTATTGCTCTCTCTCCCCCTTTCTCTCTCTCGTTCTCCCACTTTCTCTCTCTCTCCCACTTTTTCTCTCTCTCTCCCACTTTTTCTCTCTCTCGCTCTCCCACTTTTTTCCTCTCTTTTTTGGACAAAGACAGGAAGGGAGCTGAATGAACTATTTGCCAGTGTTGCATAACGTTTGAGCATATTCCCATGGCCAAATACGTTTGTTTTTTCTAAGAAAATGTTGTACTAATGTAAGGATATGTGCACAACTCCATATTGGATGAATGATCAAGTAAAGTTGAGCTGAAGTTTTAACTAGTTAATTATTTACAGGTACCCAATGTTTGTTGACTACGCTTCTTGCTTCATGCCCTGCTTGCTTAGCATAAAGAATGTAATTGCAGTTTTATGTAACTAACTTAACCGTGCTTGTTAATTTTGCTGTCTGTATACACAATCGTTGTTATAAATATGGGCTCCAGGCTATCATTTCTGTGTTTTGTTGACTAAAGTGATCTCTTGATCTTTGTATTGTGGTAAGAGTCTGTCAGTCTTTCCAGTATGTCACTGTGTAAGTTGATATGCTCTTATCTCTGTCACCATAGTGACATAATGCAGGAAATTCAGATTTTGTTTAATGGTTAGATGTGGTAAGTGCTTATAAATCCAGCTGGGCCTCCTTATTGGACCCCGGCCACCAATAGCGAGAGGAAACCAGTTGTTTCCTGCTCAAACAGGAAGTTGTTACAGCAAGTGTGGTTTGGAGGGCATCCTTTTAGAGGATTTCTGCCGGTCGATGCTGTTGGCTTCCCTGTTGTTCCCAGTTGTGTTTATAGGCATGCTTTGGCCTGCTGGCGTTTTTTGGGCGTGTGTTGGGAGTGTTGAGGGCGTGTTTGTCATCGTTGCATCATTAGCTTTCAGATGAGTGAAACTATCATAAGTGAATTTTGTTTCACATCCATGTTCGGTGGGATTATTTTTCCACAGGAAGTTTGTGTAGCAACAGGCTGTTGCTGACACAGTATTTGAAGGAATGTTTAGCAGGTTTTCCTGCTGGTATCGGGGTGACAGCCCAAACCAAGACTTGAGCGGTACCATCTGTTAACAGTTTCACAATGTCGCTTTCCATCTGCAACACACATGGCGGTAATGTTTGTGTGTCGGGTGTAAAAATCAGCCTGATGGCCAGCTAGCGGGCAAAGTCTAAATAAGGATTTGTACAAAATTGTACAATGTTTTGAATTGAGCAAGAACACAATGTCCATCAACAGTATGTATCATTGCTATTTAAAGATGCAATCGGTAACTTCTGTGTTCAAAATTAAAACATTATCACATCATTATCACAAAATAAACACAGACTGGTTGCTTATACATCATTTTACCTATTACACAGTGATGCAATATTGATTAATATAGTGTTAAAATGTATGTGAATGTCATGATTGACCAATCAAATATTTCAGAAAGCTGTGTAATGGTTATTTATTATTGACTTCTATTTTGAATTTTCATCTGTTGTACCTGATATCCAACTGTAGCCGTTTGCCTGTATGCATGAGTAAGTGTTTTTGGTTATTTTGATGGTTTATTATAACACAAACATTTTACAAAAAGGTGCCTTTTGAATGATGAGTTAATGTGTTTTCATGGACCTTCAAATGATTAGATTCTGCATAAATCCAGATTTGGGTCTAGTTAGTTATCTGGCTGACACTGATTAATAGAGCTGTTACTGAAATTCCCATATGGCATCTAGTGTGTGTGACCCAAGCCTGAATTACTGCTTTAGTTAAACAGATTTTCGCTAACTCGGTTAACAGCCTGGCAGGAGAGATTATAATTCGATTACAAATTGATTGTTCTGAAACGCATGGCGTTGTGTTTTAATATCCCATCTGCGTCCAAGGTCTAAAAACTAGTGTGGGCTCAAACGCTGTCTGTTTCTGTGGCTGGAGTGATGGATGACCTGAGGAAAATTCTGTAGGTCATTTTGATGGTTAGATTTCAGTTCTTCAGCATCTCCTGCTGTGAAATAATCCTCTGTTATTGATTTCAGCAGTTTGTTCTCCATAATGGAACAAGTGGAAACTCAATAGGTCACCAGACTGACTTTTTAGAGCCATTTAAGTGACAGTCATGGGATAAATGCATGAGTGGCAAAACACAGAGTACATGCTTAATTTTAGCAGAGCAATAACATTCGTTTAAATTTGTTGTTGTTTGTCTTTTTTTTCCTCAAACAGAAAAGGATCTGAACACAAAATGCGTTGTGGAAATGGAGGGAAATCAAACCTTTCTGTATCCGGCAAACCTTGGAAAAGATTCCAGGTAAGTTGGAAGTTTGGACAAATAGGAATAATTCACCCAAAAATGAAAATATTTAACTTACTCTCTTGTCATTATGAATCTGTATGATTTTTCCTGCTTTGGGTGCCACTGTTGTTTGGCTACCAACATACTTCAAAATATCTTCTTTTATGTTCCTCAGGAGAAAAGAAAAAGGTTTGGAATGACTTGAGGGTGATTAGAAGTTTCATTTTTGGTGTACTGTCCCTTTAACCTGAACGCTAGTGTTGTATGCTGAACACTGTTAATGTAATCCTGTCACTGGGCCTCAACAATGTAAACTTGTATCCCGCTGTAAGATCTTACTGAGTCGCAGGCAGGGTTTCATTCCATTTCCTGTTAGAATCAGAAGAGATTGTTTTGTAAAGAAAGAATGCATGTTTTGGACGGTTTAAAAGGCAGCTGAGATGTGGGCCTTTCTGAGAGCGCGTGTATCCTCCTCGCTTTCAGTCGAGGGGAACCGGCGATGGGGGCGGCGGGAGAACAGGAATGTGGACGTGCGGCCTGCTGTTCGTGTGTCGGGGCATAACTCTCTTCTGTCTGACTTCCCCTCTTTCTCTCTTCCCTCTGTTGTCATGGAAACATAGGAGGGAGGGTTAACCCTAGGTCATCCACAGCTAAGGAACACTTGTGTCCGGAGAAAGGGGAAAATACAGGCTAGCTTTAGCATCTGTCGGCCATAAACATTTCTTTTGACTTTTATGGCGGGTAAACAAGAGAACGCGATTATTTTTTCCGCAAGCCGCTTTTCTGCTGCGGTGAAATGTGAAGAAAGACAGAAGTTGAACAGGTTTTAAACTTGGAAGTGAATGCTTGGGGTCGCCCGCTGCCTGCAAACAACAGACAGTTTAATTGCACAGCTGAGTTCATGTGTCGCGCTCCCCCGAATCTTCGGCCCCTTTAATGGCCCTCATGCCGCAGATGCCCCGAATGCTGAGTTTCACGTGATGGAAATAGATTTACTTATGCAGATTCTGAGGTATTAATTATGATGTGTCAGAGGCTTAAACACATTCCAGGCTGAGATCCACATTCTCATTTTTTATGGTGACGACACAGGCTGTGTTTGTTTGACGGTGTGTGTTTTTCAGTCTTTTGTGTGGTCGCAGCGCTCGCGGCGTGTCCGATGGCATCACGTGCGCTGAATGAATCTCACTGTCTGTTTACTGTAATAAAAACAAAATGACGTTTTAAGTGTTTGTTTGCATGCAGCTCCTACAGCGATTTTTAGAAAGAAAATAATTTAGGCTCGCCAGTACACCTGTCAGATCTGTGCATTATTGATAATATTAATTGATTATGACTGAATATGTTTGATTGTATATGGTTTTGTGTTGAGGACAAATCTCATTGTAATCTTGTGCGTTAGACATTTGTTTGAGAAACAGTTGAGAAATAGGGCAAAGTAACATGAGTGTATGAATATTTCCTATTAGGCAAGTTTTATATTTAGTTTGTAATCAGAATATTAACAGCATATATGAGCCAGGGTGCCTGTTTTCCCTTATTTGACAGATAATTTATTTTTTTTACTTTTTGCAGCTTTAAATTGATGTTGTCAGATGCAATGCTGCTGGGGAACATGATTAGAAAATAAATAGTTTTAGTATTAGTGTGCTGTTACGGTTTCAGAACAGCTAGTCAGTGTTGTAGCAGTTAGCATGTCTCTGACACGTTGAGTCATGAAGGTGTTTAAATCTAATGTGCTGTTTTCCTCTCATCAGTAATTATTTTGTTGCTCCCTATTAAAACCAAATCATTATCAGTTTTACACATAGTTGCCCTTTTATAAAACTCACATGGCAGATTTTCAACGCAATTATCACAGATTAAGTTCTTTGGTCAATAAAAAATCGTGACTACACAGCATGACTATGATGTCCCACCTGAAAGAACCAAACAATGCAGACAGGGTGTGTTTGGCTCGCAGGAAAGCAGCGAGACATGCGCTAGTCAAAATGAGTTAAGGCGTGTTGAGGTTTCTGAGAGAAACAATGCACTAATGTTAAAAACATGGTGTATTTTTTTTTACATTGCTAAGATGTCTGTTAAATGCATCATGCTTGGCTTTAAGCCCGTACAATTAATATTCATAAGCACAACTAATGTTGTCTAGCATATTTCTGCTAATGTTTCTGTGGCTTGTCACCATGTTTTCACGTGTCTTTTGGGTTTAATTAGCAGGATTCTCAGTCACGCTCAGCCGTACATCATGTGGACGTGTGCTGTTGAGGGCTGCTAAAGAGCGATATCTTCAAACACCGTACCATGTTTGTCCGTGTGCGTGATTTCATGAGGACGTATCTGGTGGATCATAGTTCAGGTCACGTGTGCAGAAATTTTTCCCTGTCACGAGTTGCATATCCGCCAGCCACCGGACCGGAATCACATTTTTTAAATGACGCTAACAATGCGATCAAAGAGCTAAAATGTAGCTTAAAAGGTATGTTCGTGTGCGGGTTGTCTTTTGTTTTGACTAGCTGTCGTGTGACTGCCAGTAATGAGGTAATAGACGTTGCTTGGCATGACCCTTAGTCGCTGTTGACAGCTGTCAGTGTGGCGTATGTCACAACCTCACCAGAAAACATCGCTGGACCATGAGTAAGGTTCATTCCTTCCTGAATCCTAGACTTGAGTCCCTCAGAGAATGCAGACACAGGATTTACATTCCTGGCCTTGACTTTTTTCCCCCCAAAGTGGTCGATACGCTCTAGAAGAAGAGACTTATTTGAAGTTTAAAATGCTTTGCTAACACGTTCAGTCTTATTTAGTATATTAGGATAGCGGTTGCTGATGAAGCAGTGAGCGAATCCATTAACTAACACGAAATGGGATTGCAACAACCCCCACACTGATGCCTCAGGAATGCTCTGTGAGTTTGCATGAAAGCTTGATTGAATGCGACGGCATTAAATGCGTGTTTGATGCCGTTCAAAGACAGATTGGGGACAGCGGCTCGTTTTGCCACACTGAAATGTGGCAGCTCAAAGCCAGTTGCAGACAGACCACCATTTTTAGGCTGTTTATTGAGGGTTGCCCCCCTCGGCTGTGGTGCTGTGGTTTTTATTTTCCCGCCTGTGGTGCTTTGGTCTCAGTTTCATTTGTAGGCCATTATAGCTTGAAACCGGAGGGCCCATTTCCTCATTGTCTTCAGAGCCAGTTTAGTGAGCAGGGGAAGTCCATTCAAATAACAAAAGTAGTTTCTTTATTTGCATTATGCTGAAATATCCTTGCAAAAACCATTTGGAAATATCTTTAAGCAGCAGTTTGGGGCTGCAATTTGTGGCTAGCGAGACAAATTATCTGCAGGCTTTTGTTGTTATACGATTGATATGTTGGACAGCGTTTGCCGAACGCTTGCCACAACGTAATTTTTGCTAGGGCTGTAAACATTTGTTAATTATGCGTTTCAGCCGAGTGACAATGTATAATTACTTCATGCTTTTGGAAGGAAAGACATGCTAAATTTGTTTAAACAATTGGTAGGGCTAGAGACAAAATATCACATATTTCATTAATATAATGATGATTTGTATTGCGGTTCGTTTACTGGTGTGCTAGTTAAGCCAGATTGAGATATTTTTGTCTGTTTTTACCGTCCAAAGCAATTGGTCCAAAGCAGTTTGGTTGAAAATGGTTTAATGATTTACTCTAGTCATTATTGTGCACCACTGAAAACATGCGGTACTTTTGGACTAGAGTTTTTCTGCATTTAAGCATTTTTATTCCACACAAACGAATGATTTAGCGTGTTGAATTTTGTAATAACATCCCGGCCTGCAGGTCGTGTCTGCATTGGGGGAAGGGACGAACGAGAACGAAGTATCTGCTGCATGTTGCCAAACTGTCACTCTCTAAATGAATGTTTTGTGTGTGTGCGAGCTTTAAAGAAAGACTTCGCGTTGCTCCGGCAGCTCAGGACTCGGTCAAAGCCACATATCAGGAAGCCGTCTGACTCACTCCCGCAGCAACAATGTCATAAAGCAACTTGCAGGATTACTCGCGAGGCTGCGCGATGACATCATGTGAGAACAAGCTGGAAAGCTCCCCTCTGTTAGGGCCCAAACGCTGAACCGATCCTCCAGATCCCTCCGCGATCGATTGGTCTCACCTGTCACTGAGGCATTTTTGGGTAATAACAACCACATGCGTCCGTCTCAGAGTATGCGAGGAGGTTTGAAGAGGCGCAGGCGGCGTAGAGACGCGTGTTTCATTTTTACAGTTGCCTTGGAAAATTCCTCCCCGTGCAGATGTACAAGACAGCCGCGTTAGAACAACACCGAGTGATGCATTGTGGGTAATGTTTGGAAGTCAGGCTGGGAACTGGGAGCGGCTGCCAGGTTTCCCGAGGTTGACTTTGGGTTGTCATGGCCACTGTAATTGAACTGTGAAAACATGAGCTTTTTTCCCTCAGCCTCTGCTTAAATATTGCGTTAGACCTAATTTACAGAATCCATTACAGCAGTCATTAAAAGTTAAGGATTTTCCTCACCAAATTCTCAGCATTGCTTGTATTCTTTCGGGAAAGTGCAATCCCACAATGCATTGGGACAAGCTTAGAAAAAATGTCATGTGATGTCCAAAATGGCGTATGAAGCGTAAATGCCAATTATAGATAAGGCAAAAATTGAGAATGCTCCAATTCAGTCATCTGTGAGGTTTATATTTAGGTTGGATACTGCCTTAGTATGCAGTAGAGTAGACAGCTCATTGGGTTTTGGAGCGGAGCCCGTGTCTTTAGTGTATTATGATTAATGGAGGTACTTTGTCCGTCTCGTCAGAGGCTGTATGTCATGGATTGTATGTGTGTCGTGTAGGAGACAACAGATATGATAGGAGGTGACCAACTGAGGTAGCTGTAGGATATTCCAGTCAGCGAACGGTCAAAGTCACCAAGGCTTGAGACAATGTTTGATAAAGGAGTTGCCCTGTAGACTTACTCATGATTACACACGGACCCACATCCCCGCCCCTTCCTGTAGAGGGAACACAAATCTGTAATCTACCCTTTAGGTGTCTTTTTAAAGTGTTGTGTTTATGCAGTGCTTGAAATTCGATTTGTTGTACCCGGAGAATTTGAGAGGCGCATGTTCTACCCTTGAGGGACAAGACGGGGAGGGCAAATTTTGAAAGCAGTTGCTGAAATAGATAAATTAAGAGATCATGGTGGCAGAATCATGTCCTTAGAATATTTTCCACTTGTGTGTCAGAATTAAGGAGCTGTCATTTGAAAAATGTTATATTTTTAGCTTTGGGTTTACAGCTGCCCTCCAAACAGCTTTCTGAGTACCGGCCATTTGTGTGTATGTCTGTCTTTGTTTCTGTGGGTTTGTGTGTCTGTGTGGTGTATATTTGTGTTTGTGTGTGTCTGTGTGTGTGTTTCTGAGTGTGTGGTTGTGTGTCTCTGTGTTTGTGTGTGTCTGTGCATGTGTGTGTATGTGTTCACCCCACACATCAGACCTCCTCCAGGAGCCCAACATGAAGTCTAGCCTGATGCGTCCCTCAGGGTTCAGCATCTAACTCTGATCTCAGTGTGGCGTGATGGGCAGCGTCATCCTGCGACGACTTATACCACAAGTGTGGTGTGGCCTGATTTTAAATGACAAGCTGAGCCTGGGGTCTTTGGAACTGAATCTGGGCATATTTTGCCCTGACTTTTCTTAGCATGCGTGTTGGTTAGCAAACTGTGTGCTGTGATGGACGCATACACTTCAGTAATACAGCCACGCTCTCACAGATGTGTGGAATGTTTAAAAAAAATGAATTATCCCCCTTCACTGTCTGTGCAGGTAGTTTGTGAGGGTTCAAAAGGGCTGTGTATTTATTTTCACTGCTTTTTATCATTACCTAAAGAACAAACATCACAGTTAAACTGAATTAATTGGGTCTGGAAAGAAAAGCACAGCCCTGTGAGAATAATTAGGATCTTAGGATACGCTCTCTTTGCACAGTCTGTCAATAGTGCGTTTATAGGTCATTGTGTTCGCAGAAGAGCCGTGGAAAGCCATTGAGATGCCCTCAACAGATAACACAACTGCGGCAGGGCTCCCAGTGCATATTTACCCTGTAAACGGCATGGCTTTCTCAGTCACAGTCTGTTTGTGTTTAGGTTCACTGAGCAAAGTCCAACAGATGACACAGACCGGTTCAGGATATGAGTGTAGCCAGAACTCTCACTTCCTGTTTCTGTGAGCTTTTGGTGATGAGGTTATTTTTGAGCTGCTGTGAGTCGAGACCCCAGAGTTTGTACAACATTTAATGAACTCAAAACTTTCAGGAACTACTAAAAAGAAACTGAGATTTTCTTTCCCTTTAAGTTAGATGGTACCATAGTTCGTATCACGGTACTGAATGGTGTGAGCAAAATATTGAGGTGAAGTTGCAGTCAGACCAAATTTATAAAGCGCTTTTTACAACATTGTATTGTCACAAATTGCCTAATGAATAACAACAAGCATAGGTTATTTTTTCATAATAGACGTCCTATTGTTGTGGTGTGCTTGTCCAAAACATGGTGAAACTGTGTTCAAAGTTTGTTTCAAGAAGGTTTAAATGTCGTCTTGTGCCTCAGCTGACTGAAAGTGTAAATGTTTAGCTTTAGTTTCATGCATAACAATGATTTGTTGTTTAAACAAGTATTTTCTTCTCTTCCTCCTATATTCACCCTCTCCCTGATCGACCTGCAGCAGGGGTCAGCCTAAGGTATGACTGCTTTCTGCCAGTAAATAGGAAACTGCTCAAGATTTATATGAATATAATAATGAAACAGATATCTGACATTATTATCCTCTCTGTTTTGTTAAGGTGTTTGCCTATGACTACTGTTTTTGGTCAATGGATGAGTCGGAAACCGAGAAGTTTGCAGGTCAGTTCCAGGAAGATTTTTTGAGTTTGGTTCTTGGTTCTGTACCAGGTATCCACCAGTATGTTCTTGTTATGATGGTACTGGAGGACCCAGTGCAGATAAGAGTTTGTTTACACATCACAAAACTGTTTTGTAACAGCAGAGCTGTCACAGTCAGTTTTATGGAAAAAAATGTCAAGGCACTTAAAATGAATAATAAAAACAAACCAATTTTTTCTAGAGTGAATCATATTAAAAAGGAAACAAACTTTGTTTGGTGTCAGTTCACAGATTTTCTATGGCTTTATTGTCTTAACTTCTTAATTGTGTTTTTCAGGTCAAGATGTAGTATTTCAGTGCCTTGGCGAGAGTCTTTTGCACAATGCATTTCAGGGTTACAACGCCTGTATTTTTGCATATGGACAGACCGGTGAGTTACGTTTTGCATGCAGTGTGTTTTAGTTATGTTGGGTCGGGTTTGAAATGTTACGTCCAAGCAACTCCATAACTTGTCAATTGAATTAAAACTGATTTTAGGTACAATGAGGTCATTTCCTTTCTGTTGTGATGTCACTTCCCCCAGGCTCTGGAAAGTCCTACACCATGATGGGTTCGGCGGACCAGCCCGGTTTGATTCCTCGACTCTGCAGTTCTCTGTTTGAGAGGACTATCCAACACCAGCGAGAAGAAGAGAGCTTTACGGTCGAGGTCTCCTACATGGAAATCTACAACGAGAAAGTTCGAGATCTGTTGGACCCCAAAGGGTTAGACCGGTTTCATTTTAGCGATGTACTTTACTGTAAGTGACCATCTAACGCGTCTTTGGTTTGTTTTGTCTCGCAGGAGTCGACAAGCCTTGCGAGTTCGGGAACATAAAGTTTTGGGGCCGTATGTAGATGGACTATCCAGACTTGCGGTAGAAAGTTACAAGGTATCAAAACAGAAGCTAATTCTTGAGTTTTTACCTTGATCCTTATTAGCAGAATGTGTTTGTCCCATTATTGACCTTTCACCTCATCTTACAATGTATTTACTGGTTTAGCTGGTCATGTGCGTTTATTATTCAGTGATCCTTAACAAATCCAGCACTGGGAATGTTTGTAGTCAGATGATGGGAATTTTTACTGAATTTAAGATTCTTTACTGATTAATTTACATTGCAGTACAATTATTACGAGTTGTAATTATTATTAGCAGTATTCAGGTTATCTGTACTGTTTTTTTTATACAGTTATAGATGTTATTTTTGGAGTGTGTAGTGGTTTTGACGTTTAAATCATGGTGACGCTTCTAAATCTGTTCTTTCTCCATCTGGTCTCCCGCAGGACATCGAGTCGCTGATGTCTGAGGGGAATAAATCCCGGACTGTAGCCGCCACCAACATGAATGAGGAGAGCAGTCGCTCACATGCAGTTTTTAATATCATCCTCACTCACACACTGAAGGATCTGCAGTCAGGGGTGAGGACACACACACACACACACACTGATTTCCATAGATCTGGATTTAGATATGGTATAAACACATGGAAAATCGCTTAAATAGGTCACATTTTACACTTTAGTTTTCCCCCATGCATTTAGTTAATTATTAAACTTTGTTAACTTTGTTGTAGTTTCACATTTTACAGTCTCTTTCCAAACCTCTGCTGTTTCTGGAATATCTAACTTCCTGTGTGATCGGTACATTTTTGATCAGGTTGTCCTCATGGTCATGACATAAACACAATGACTTCCAAATGATCCGTTGTTGCTTAGTTTTTATAAATTGTCTAATTGGACTGTGGAACAAGCGTAACAGTGTGTGTAATACAGTAAAGTATTTCACCTCAAAAGGACGTGGAGAATTCAGTTTCCCTTAATTTGGGAAGGTCCTGCTTCTGCATAAATTCCTACAAGATCTGAGTTTTATTAGGAAACAGCAGAGTCCACGTGATCTGAAGCTGTTAGGCTGTGAGTCACACCGTCCAGCCCTGATGACCTCACGGATGACTGTATCTGAATACCTTTATCAGCTGCTGGGAGCTTGTTTTGGTGATGTTCCCTGTTCTGGCACAGCCAAGCGTGTGGTCCGCCCTTCCTTTTGTTTCATCCACTTTTGGATCCTTACAAATTGTTTCCTATTTGGAATATTGCTGAAGTTTTTCCATTGCATTGCATGAGTCTTTTCCTTTGACTCATCAATGCATTTATCTGGCATTATTTACACACCCTCATGCCGTTCCAAACCCATTTCTCTGAAGCTTTACCGCACGTGTAGTAGCCAAAGCCGTTACGCATCGGTTACATCAAGATGTTATTTTTGAATCTGGAGTTAAACTCAAGCTAAGAAACTGTTAGCAAGCTAACTGGTGTTCTTGTGTTCCACAAAGAAATGGGTTGAATGATTGATTTGTGTTTGTTTGCAATAACTGAATGACTTTAGGTTGATGCAGATAGTAGGAACATTTTATCAAAAGTTGTAGCGATGCTTTATTTTCCTCAAACAAATGTGCTGGTTATGTAATTGTCAGTGTTTTTAGATTTTAGAACTAGATTTTACAAATTTAAAGCATATTAATAAGCATAGCATATTTAGCAAGGTGATGCATATCACATTTTTTTTAATGGTTCTATTAAACGGTTGAAATGTTTTCTAACTAAACTTCCTCTAAAGTGCACTGTGGACGGCATGAGAACTTCACTTATCGACTGGATCATGAGCACAGAGAGAACACATGCAAATGGCAGGAAAATTGATGAATAAATTATAGCGTGTCAGAGTTGTGGCGTCAGGTGATCTTCTCTGGCTCTGTCCTGGTGTCACCGTACGATTCTTTTGTGCCGTGTGTCACGATCACCTGACTGCTGCCCAGCCCTCAATCTATAATTCAGCTGGGCCGGACTGCACCAGTCACTCAACAAGTGCCTCCATTTAAATGATTTCTCATCGCATAAAACTTTGCAAATTATGTAAATCACACACACATATATAATAGCATAAAACAATTTACTGCTAGTCATTCAGCATGAACATAAGTCGGCCCTCATCTAGATACTTTCACTGCAGTTGATGGGTAGATGTTTGTGTTTTTCCAGCGCAGTCGTCCATTGCATTTGCATGCCATGGGCTTCTATGCAAACAGCTCTGAAGAGGAATATGACTGTGGGAGTGTCAGGATTACCAAAGGATTACCTCAGTCATTTCCATGTATTTAATGTTGGATTGTGGTGGATGTAATATGGAAAACAAAGTAAAACTAGATTTTTACATACTGTGAAGAACATATGAGTGTGTGTTTGTACGAAACTAGCTGCTGTGTACGAAACTGGGGTGATCTGTGGTGTCGCTAGCGTACTGCTAAGGGTGTTCTGAATGGGGTTGTGAGCACGTTGCTATGGTGTTGCTATGGTGATTTGTACGCATGCTACAACGTTTCCCATTTCGTTTTAAAGGTCAGAACATTGGTTGCAGGAAAACCTCGACTCTGAGGTGAAATTATATAAAATGTGTGAGATTTGCTCCCCTGTCAAACAGTTGCATTTATAGATCTCATTTTAAATCCTCTA
>JBAJNP010003918.1:0-36476 GCA_036877545.1 Yasuhikotakia modesta
CAATGCAATTGTTATTTTTTATACATTTATTATTGTACATTACAGACCGCATGCTGTGGTTAAAATTGGCATCTTTGGTTTGGTTATGTCAGATTTTTTTATATGAATAATGTGTTGTACACTGTTGAGTGGACTTCAAATGATGGGTAAACCTGTATTCATTAAGGATATCTGGAGATGTATGATTTATCTCATCAGGTACTGCACACCTCGCTACCTGAACTATGAAGACCTGGAGAGAAAGTACTGGAAGAATCTGACATTTGTCTCGCCCATCTATGGTGCTGACGTCAGCGGCACGCTCTACGATGAGGTGAGGAACCGCAATCTCCAGAGTCGGGCAAAATATAGCCGTTTGAAAAAAATTCATAGTCATTTTAATTCTACATTTTTAAATTCGAATTGCAATTCTGTATCCTGTTTGCTACCTCAGTTTAAATGAAGTTCAAGTTCATGAAGGTAGCAAGCAGATAACAGTTGTGATGTTGTATTTCTGTTCACAGGGCATTGATGAATGGAATATCGGGCACTTGAACTCCATCCTGGATGTGATCGAGGAGGACTGCGGCGTGTCTATTCAGGGAGTGAACACCCCGTATCTGTACTTTGGGATGTGGAAAACCAGCTTCTCCTGGCACACAGAGGACATGGACCTCTACAGCATCAACTACCTGCACTTTGGGGAGCCCAAATCCTGGTAGGACACGCTTTGTGTTTCCTCATTGTATGTAGACGTTTTTGAAAAAAAACATCTACTCTGTAAAATTGAGTCCTTGTTCTTAATTTGGGAATTTTGCCAGTACCGTTGTTTGCCATTAATAATTAAGCTAGCATTAAACTAGCATTTAACTAGCATGTTTAACTAGCATTAAACGTAACTAATTCTGCAGGTATGCCATTCCTCCAGAGCATGGGAAGAGATTAGAACGTCTTGCTACTGGTAAAAATGATTTTTTAATCTATTTTACCATCTTTTTTTTTATCTAGCTAATGTACACCCAGGGTCCAACATTAAGGATTTTCTGTTGCTGGTCGTGTTTTTAAAGGTCTTTTCATAAAACAGGTAGTACTTATCTGAAAGAAATTGTATATTGAATGTTAAGTAAAAAAAAAAAAATCATGTAAAAATCAAACAACTTGATATTAGCCCGAACATGTTACAGTTCTGTCAGCCGGCCTCAAGCCATCCTTAATGTTGAGTCCTAACTTCTCCGTTTTTTCAGCGGTATTTTTCTTTTGATGTAATGAGTTTTTGTCTTTAGGTTTTTTCCCAAACAGTTATAAAAGCTGTGAGGCGTTCCTGAGGCACAAGATGACTTTGATATCGCCTTCTGTGCTAAAGAAGTACAGCATACCATTTGATAAGGTCTCACAGTCTTTAAGAATCAATTCTGAGCATTTTAGTTTTACTTCCAAAGCACCGTTGTGGTCAGTTTTTCTCCTGTGCATTCACACTACACTGATGAATTATCACAGATAACACAGGAGGCCGGCGAGTTTATGATCACGTTTCCATACGGTTACCATGCCGGATTCAACCACGGTTTCAACTGTGCTGAATCCACCAACTTTGCCAGTATTCGGTGGATCGATTATGGCAAGATTGCTACACAGGTATTTAAAGAAACAACTGTTCATGTACCCTTATCTTGAGCTGGTGAATGTTTAGCATGTTTGTGAGGCTAATCTGTTGTGTCTTGCAGTGTACATGCAGCAAGGACATGGTAAAGATCTCAATGGATCCGTTTGTCAGACGATTCCAGCCAGAGCGCTACCTGGCTTGGACACAAGGCAAGGACACCTGTTCATTGGATCACACCCTGGCCACACCCAGCACCACACCTGAGCTACAGAGCTGGCTTCAAAGACGTCGCAGGAAGTCACCCGCCACCCAAAGGTACTGACGTAGCAACGGTTGTGGTTGCAATGGTTGCCATTTTATTTATTTATTTTATTAATTTAAAGTACATGCTGTGCTCCCTTTTGAGTGCTCTCTGTTCCTTTGAATAAAGCTGTTAGAATGATGCGGTGCTGACGTTATTGCAGTTTGTAATGTAACAATGCACAATAAAATTGGGGAGGCTAGCGCTAACAAGCTAGCTTTGAAAGGGCCCTCATGCTTTTCAGAGCGTTTTCAAAGCCAAGAAATCAGTCTAAGAACCATGAAGGATCTCTGTGGTATCTTAAATCCTAATTTTTTTATTTACAAACACAATATGGGACAGGGTCATTCATGGTTTTTGTCCATCACCAGTGTCCATTACCCACGGGCGTCCTCCAGACAATCAAAGGCAGTGGACGCCACAGCCATGAAAGGAGGCAGAAGGAGTAGAAGGACGGCTTTAACCTTGAAAGAGAAGGAAAACCCTGTGAAACACAAGAATGAACTGCAGTACTCCAGCGAACTACAAGGCTTGTATCTCCTTCATACGTCTCTGACTCTCCGGCATTTTTATGACTGACATTTACACTAATTTGCATGCAATGTTGCAGCACAAAAACCTTCATCATGTTCACTATTTGCAATCCAGTTTATTCAGGAGCATTAGCGCGGATTAGCACTGAGACGGTTTCAACACTTTTCAAAAGTTCAATGCGGCATGTACCTGATCTCGCAGTCATGGCTGCAATAATTGATGGATCTGAGATGGAGAAGATCCAGACATGCAGTGTTGCCGAGTGCATTTTCTGCATTTTAATGAGCAGATTCAGATGCCTAGATTGCAGTGATGATCCTACGCAGTACCATCGCAGTTTGCCACACTGCGGTTGTCTTCTGTCCTCCTTAATATAGCTTCTTAACAGATGGGAAATTGTGCTGTATAAATTACATTTAATGTTGAGGATGTTTGTGCTGTTGCCTGTTTCAATTATTTTGGTGAACCAGATGCTTAAACAATCCAGCCAGTGTGTGCAAATAAATGACTTTAATATTTGCTTCAATATTTGTTTTTTTGTTTTTTAGGGCTTTCTGGTCCATGTCGACAAATGTGTGTCGTTAAGGTGACAAGAGTGGAGAGTGATTTGTTGGCCCAGACCACCGGACAGCTCAAATGTTCCTCCACTGAGAGACCCTCAAGCCCTTCACTCACTGCCACCACATCCAGCCCAAAAACCCCTGATCCCGGTCACACAAACTCTGAGGTGTCTCAGGTGATGTTAGATGAAGGTCTGGTATCTGCAACCTCCAACGCACAGCCTGGACCTGAACCATCATTAGAATGTGAGATGACCATGGATGTCACTAATAACTTACAAAGAACTGCTGAAAGTTCTGATCAGACAATAATCCCAAACTGTAAACCTGCCTCAGAAAAAAGCGTTGCTTCTGTTCCACCAACACTCACCTCCGGTGGTCCTGTGGTTCTATCATTGGAAAGTGATTCCCAACAAGCTAAAATTGAAACAGACGAGACAACCACCGATATCTTGACTGAGAGGGGTATCGACTGTGGCACATCAGCACTTTACAAGGATCAAAGCTCAATCCGTCTGCACTTAGACTCCCCGGAAGACAGGAAAAACTCTGAAATCCAACAGGCTGCTTTGTTTTCCGAAATGCCTCTTCTGACGCCCGAGTTCACAGAGGAGGAGAGAGTGAGTTCTCAGCCTCTCGCACATGAAATGCCCTCGCTGACTCTGGCCGTCCGACCTGACTCCACAAAACTCCTACTTGAAAATCTGAACACTAATGCTGCACCTGTTCTCCATCTGGAAACTTCACATTTACCTCCTGTTGTAACAGATGACACTGGGGCTTGCTCTGAAAACGCCTGTCCTGATTGGTCCTTCACTGCACTCCAAGAAGGTACCAGCCAATCAAATAACTCGACCTCAGACACTTGTTTAGAAAAGCTTGCACCTCCCCAAATGATCACACAATGGGAACCTCCTCAGAAAAGGTCCAAACAAGAGGGACATGAATGCTCGCTTCCATGCACAGAGCAGAATCCTCCTCAAACTGAGGACACACACAGATCCTCTGTTCCACTGTCCGCTGAACAACTGAAAATCCCTAATAACTGTATCTTACAAAGTTCAGCAGTAGCAGACATGGATTTTACAGATGCGTGCGACTCTCAAATGCCTGATGATTCTTGTCCTCCTAATGTTTCATCAGACGGAGATAACAAACAATCTTCTCAGTGTCTTGAAGAGCAGTCCAGCTCTTTCACTGCGTCCATGAGTCCCTTTGAGGATTCCAAACCTTTCACTTCCACCATCTGGAAGAACCTCAGCTCCCAGAATCCTGCGGTACTCACTGAAAGCTTGCAGCCTGAGCTGGTCGAAGGTCTTACAAAAGGTGTGAGCAGTCTCAATGACTACGTCCATGACTCGCTGCCCTACACCATGTGGTCCGATTTAAGATGCCAACCAGACAAGTTCCCTGATTCTCCAAACTCTTCACCTTGCACCCAGGCCTGGGGGAACTTGGAACCCGGTTCCATCCAATGTTCTGGGTCAGAGATGACCCCAAACCCCAAACTTCCTCCAGATCTGCAACAGCAGAAGATGGATGTGGAAGCTGGTGAAGCTTGTGTTTTTGAAGAGCAGGCAAGATCTCAGCAACCTCAGGAGGAAGAGATCAAAGATCAGGAGTATTTTGAAGGTTCCAAGTCAGAACACGATGGGTCTGCAAGCGACTCTGATTCCTGTGAATCAGGAGATAAAGGAGGTGACAGCAGCAGTGAATCCAGTGATGAGAATGCAATGAGTGACAAAGAGCGTGGAGAAGCTAATCTGGAGCCAGGGGAGATATACACAGTAAGTTCTGCCCCTTATCCACACTTAACCAGGTGCAAATCAAAGTGAATTGAGTCTAGCACAGGGTGAGAAAACCATTTCCAGAATGATCAGAAGTTTAACAGTCATTATACATAAATATTTGTATTTAGCAATTGACCAATCAGAATATAGGTCAGTCAAGTTTTTTAGTCGTGTCATAGATAAATATATGTTCTGATTGGCTGTGATGTCACATACCATTTTCTCCTTATTGATTTAAAGATCATTAATTGTGATTTGTTGTACAATAAGAAACATACACATATGTACACAATGCAGTGTTTTTTTGTGTAAAGCGTGCTGGGCTCTCACTAAGCTTACCTCTCTTTCTATTTCTCTCACAGTATCAAATGCAGCCTGTTAAGAGGACCACCAAAAGTTGGCGACACCCCCTAAGAAAGCCCACAGCCAGAGCAGTGCCCAGTGCTGTGAAGCAGCAGGCCGCCAGTGATGACGGTAACTGTTTAACTGCTTTAGTTTTCAAGATGAAAATGTGTCTCAAAATGTGACCTCTGCATTAAATTTTGCCTGGGGAGTAATCGGAGGTTAGTAGTCTTGCTCGCTTCAGTTGCTACCAGCCAGCACTTTCCAAATACAAGCCTGACTGACTAACCAATAGACACACTTAGCTGTCAGAGTATCATGCTACAATGTTCATTCACCATCAGATGGAACAATCTAGATGTTCTAGAATCCTTAAAATAGGAGATAGACAAATTCTTGTCACTTCCACTACAAACCAGCTTCCAGCTAAACAATAGCATGACAATTAGCATGACAATGCTTATTTAAATGTTTACATGTGTTACAGAGACCGAAGAGGAGTGTGGAACTAAAGAAGAGGAACCGGAGACTGAGGAATGGGCGAAACCTTTAGTGCATTTGTGGCAACACAGAAAAACTCATTTCCAACATGAAATTGACTATAATATAAGTGCAGCTAAAACCGCTCCACACTGTGCTATCTGCACCCTCTTCATGCCATACTGTCAGGTAACGCACTTTGAAACTAGTAAGAACTAGTTTGGAGCGTGAGTTGACTTGCCACGTGACTAAAAACAACTTAAAAACGTTGTGTTGGTGTTTTGGCAGCCAGAGAATATGGAGGATAGAGGGCAGGACGTCTTAATGAGAGATACCACAGAGTCCCAGGGGCCGTGCTCCAGAGAGGCGGGCTTGAGGTCGCGACCCCTGATCCCTGAAATCTGCTTCACGTACGAGGAGGGTCCGTGCCCTTTGAACACGCTCCTGGAGGAGGATGGATCCAGCCCTCTTTTGGCTTGCAAGAACTGTTGCGTTCAAGTTCATGCCAGTAGGTCACCAGTAGATCACCAGTAGGTCTTAGAGATCACCTGACATCACAGTAAAGTCATATTTTACCCAAACATGTCATTTTTTTCCATATCATGTTGTTCCAAACATGTCCATGTTTATTTCCTTAGTGGAAGATTTAAAAAATGTTGAACAATTTTGACGCTGCTTCTTATATAAAATCTGACGTACTGTTGATGAGTTTGAATAATCTTTAAATGGCTGTAAATGGGAAGTGAAAGTATTATAGCCAATGAAAAGCCATTAACTCGATACAGGAGAGAATATATACGTAGTTGATGAAGTCTGATTGTTCCGCAGGTTGTTACGGAGTCGCTGCCTGTGATGTCGGCCCTGAGTGGATGTGTGACCGTTGCTTGAGCGGAGACCAGGCAGCTGTATGTACCGTCATTCAGTGTCATTTTCTGTCAGTTATGCATTTCCAAAGGATGTTTTATTGTTGCCCACAAAAACATTTGTATGTGTGTATCTGTTTATACGTTTGTTTTGTAACAGGGGTGCTGTTTGTGTAACCTGAGAGGAGGTGCATTAAAAAGAACGTCAGATGACAGGTAATCGCCCTTATTTAGAGCCTGTAATACAAATATTTACATTTATACATTCGGCAGATGCTTTAATTCAGAGCGACTTGCAGTGAAATCGAGCGCTTGTACATTTTTATCAGTAGCCTACTTGTATTCCCTGGGATCGAACCCAGAACCTATGTGCTGCTAAACCATTGCTCTACCAGTTGAGCTACAGGAATACTTAGTGTTGGAACTCAATAGTGTTGTAATAGTATCATGTAAAAGGTGTGTTGCTTTTTACATGTTCTTCAATATTTTCAAAATTATACTTCAATAAGCATTAATTCAGGCCAGTGTTTTCAGATACAACGAAAGCACAAAACGTCTCATGAATTGTACACACTGCAGGTGGGCTCATGTGATGTGTGCTGTGGGTCTTCCGGAGGTGAAGTTTGTTGATGTTGTGAAGAGAGCTCCCATTGACATCAGTGCCATACCTGTGCAGAGATATAAACTGGTGAGTGATAAACGCACACATTTTACCTCAAGTGTTTTCAATGGGGTTTAAAGGCGTTTTGTGTGGGATTCACTGGCTGTGGCTGGTTTGATGCAACTGTTATTAACGCCTGTGTCTGCAAAAAACAAAAGCTGTTAAAAGGCAGGTGTCAGCATATCTTTGGCTGTAAAGTGTAGGTAGGAAGCCACATAGCTTATATTGCATTTCCTGTAAGTGTAAAAGCGTGTTTTCAGATTTTAATAGCCTGTCAAACCGGAGGAAATGTTTGTTACTTTTATACTTCATATTATTCCCATCTGTCTCTCTCTCTCCTTCTGTCTCTCTCTCTCGCTCTGTTACAGAAGTGTATATATTGCCGTAACAGGATAAAAAAGCTGTGTGGAGCCTGTATTCAGTGCTCATGTGGGCGTTGCCCAACCTCCTTTCATGTCACCTGTGCTCATGCAGCTGGGGTGCCCATGGAGCCTGATGATTGGCCGTATGTGGTTTTTGTCACCTGTCACAGACACCAATCACGGAGCTCCAGTGCTGTGAGTGACCAGTCATAAGACCTTATTGGTATTGAATACAGCCGTATTAAATGAAACCTTACAGCCGTATTAAATGAAAACAATCTCAAATTCTTTCATTGCTTGTATTTTCTATGAGGTAATTTTTTTGCTTTAAAAACCACCAATTTAATTTTTTTTACAATCAGAACCACTTGACTGTG
Organism: Yasuhikotakia modesta; assembly: GCA_036877545.1. Lineage (NCBI taxonomy): Eukaryota > Metazoa > Chordata > Actinopteri > Cypriniformes > Botiidae > Yasuhikotakia > Yasuhikotakia modesta. The sequence continues at coordinate 7,853 of JBAJNP010003918.1, forward strand.
TTTTGGAAAAGAATAAAATACAGCTAAACTGCTACATTGTGCTCTGAAGATAATGTGATATTTTTAACATCAAAACAATCTCGGAAAGAATTTTAAATCAAGTAAGGGGGGGAAATAAATAATACAAAATGTATTTTTGGTTAAACTACTACTTTATTCGGGTATTACACAGGAAATGAGTGCATTGGGCTGTTGGTCTAATAAAATCGGGACTTTTTTCTCCCTCAGAAAGTGAGAGTGAGCAGAAGTGAGCTGGCGATGGGGCAGACAGTGATCAGCAAACACAAGAATCTGCGATATTACAGCTCTCGTGTTTCCCAAGTAATGGCCCAAACTTTCTATGAGGTCATGTTTGACGACGGCTCCTTCAGCAACGACACGTTCCCTGAAGACATAGTGGTAAACACTTCTGTAATTTCTAGCGATTCATATCTGTTAAGCTGAGGCATGCAAACCAACAAAACAGTTCAGTTTTCTGTCGTTAAATAGTTTTGGATTGAGTGATGCCTTCAGTTATTCTTTTGCAACTATCACCGTGTACAAACATAGATTTGGGCATTTTTGTAGTACGTTGAAGGCGAGTCATGTTTAAATAAATTATATAAATAAACCTGACTTGCCTTCAACATACTATAAAAATACTTATATCTATATTTTGTAGGTTTATGTTATTATGTGCATGCTTGCGATGTCCCTAACTAATCGCTTATACATTCTCTTTGATTGGAATGTGGGACCACAATATTCCTGGTATAGCCCCATGTAAACAAGCTTTCTGATGTGCCTCCGTTCTTCTTCCCCCCCTACAGAGCAGAGATTGTGCCCAGCTGGGGCCACCAGAGGTGGGGGAGGCTGTCCAGGTGAAATGGCCGGATGGACTGTTTTATGGAGCAAAGTACCTCGGTTCCAACACTACATATATGTATCAGGTACCCTCAAACCCTCAGCCACATCCTCTCTGTAATGTCAGTATGAATGTTTCTATAGATACCTAAATCCTCCTTATTGCTGACTGAACAAAATGTTCTGTGGTTTTATATGTACAAGGTGGAATTTGAAGATGGGTCTCAAGTTTTAGCAAAGAGAGAAGACATTTACACCCTGGAAGAGGACCTCCCTAAAAAAGTCAAAGCTCGTTTGGTGAGGTCTTGGTTAATATACTTCTCGTATTCCTTCTTTAAACAACACAGTTGTCAAAAACTACACTTGTTCTGTTTTAATTGCTTGAATTGTTGGTTGTTTGTCAATTTGTGGATGTGAATGTTTGGTTTGCGTTCGTTCGTGTGATTGTCTTGCAGTCCACGGCCTCTAGCATGCGGTTCGAGGACGCGTTCTTCACCACACAAGCTGAAAGAAAACGGAGGCGCACGCCAAACTCTCGGTTCCAGACGGATTACGTCGCCCACATGAGCCCTCGAACCTTCGCGAGGATCTTCGAAACACGCGGCAGCAAGTCCAGTTGAGGAGCGGAACTGGTTTCAATTCGATTTGAGGATGAAAGATTGTGTCAGTGAGACCGTGATTTTTAAAAGTTGCAGAAATACTATGGTCTCACATGTCAGGGACAAGAATGTTTTTCTAAATTAGAAGTTTTCCTGTTATATTTCAGAGGTCTTTCTAGCCTCTAATGAAATTCTGTAGCATTGTAATCTCATACCCCCAGCATTACGACTCATTTTTTCCTGCATGCATGATTTGTAAATGAATTGTCTTGTGCCATGCACCTTTACTAGTCACTAACTAGTCACCTTCACTAGTCACTAATTAGTGTCCAGCTCAAAACAGTATAAATGTTGAATTAATAAAGTTGCTACTGATGTCCACACAAGCACATCACCTTTTACTTAATTTAATGATTAGTGCTTTTATTTATTTTGAGTTCAGTTATTTCTTTTCTAAGTGGTGCTTAAAGGTGTTGAAAAAGAGATTAAAGAGATTTATGTTTGCTTTGTGATCTGTGTCTTGACTTCAGTTAATTCAACACTTCACATTCTGTTATATTTATTCACAATTGGACCGATTTAGAAAATCTGTAATTTATTTGGCTTCTCTGGTTGCTGTTTTAAAACCCGATAAATTGAATGCCTGTTGTTTTTTGGTTAAGGCTGACACACTCACACTATCACTTCAGCTAAGTGGTCATTTGCTTATAAACTTTAACTGTTAAATAGGATTTTTAAAGAATTTGCATGTCCTGTGGTGGGAAATGGACAATTCCTGTATACTCCCATTTCATGAAATTGTTTTTCCAGTTGATATCATGTTAATTGAGAGACTAGATGAAAGATGTGTGATACTCAGAGGAATCACTGAATTTAATATAGATAAACTCTTAAAAACCATGACTGTAGGGCCCTCTAGTGTTATGTGAGTCCATAAGGTTTAACATGTCTTATCTATCTTGACCAATAAGACGCGACCTCTCTCCTCGGTCTCTGATTGGCTGTTGCTACGGTTGCTAAGGGAGATGAAGACGCGTCGGAGTGAAGCATTCTGGGAAGTGTCACATTTTCATAGTTTCCCTATGAAAATACAAGGTAAGTGTTTTGGTCCTTAAGGCATAATGTGTAATGTAAGTATGAATACATGTAAGTGTAAAATTAACCTAAGAACCGATTCATGTCTATAAATCGCTATTTGAAGTGCAAATGTTACGATTGTCTTGTGGCTTTTCAACAGCAACACACGTAGGATTAGCACACGGCTAGTTAGCTCAGTGTTTGTGGTCTTTAGCTGGGAAATAAATGCATGTAAATAACAAAGATCAGATCACTGCCATGTATGTAATCGGAAGTGTTTATCTGTATAACTGTGTTGTGTTGTAAGTCTTGTATTGTGTTTGTTTCAGGCTGTCTCCAAAGTCCAGGTCAGGCTCATATTTGCTATATAAAAGGTAGAAACTGGCCATTTATCTTACAATTGTTTGGTGAGAACGTGACTGTTTTTTTTATTGCTTTTAGCCATGAGATTTTTAAACCTTGTTTAAACCTTATTTGATATTTTAGTTACTTGTCAAATTACACCTGTCTTATTTATAGCCCTTGTAATTGTATCAGGGTTTAACGTTGCAGGTTAGGTGGGCGAAAGCAGGTATTTTTATCTAAGGACAAAATGATTGGAAAGTCCACACGAGACACGCAGTTTTAAGTTTAGATTAGGTTTTATGGTGTGTGTGTGTGTGTGTGTGTGTGTGTGTGTGTGTGTGTGTGCCAGCTTGCTCAGATGGAGATCTTTGCTGACATCATCGGTGACATCATCTCATGTTTGGGTCATTACTACTAATTCATTTCATGTCCTTATCAAATATGTCTAAAAATACAATTTAAACTCATCAGTTAAAGATGATAATCATACTTACACAACTGAGAAAACACATTTGTGGCTTTTTGCATAATATCACTTCTGTGGTTGGAGCTTAATGTTTCAATTTTGTCCATGTCCCTGGACACAGATTGAAATTTCAGTCTAGAATTTACTGAAACACTTTTGATGTTACTATAAACTCAACTGGTAAAGCAACTGTAAGCGCATTAGCAGCGCAAAGAACGTAGGTTTGATTCCCAGGAAACGCCCATACTGACCAAACATATACTTGGGATTTTATACCTGGGATATTGACTTCTGCCTTATGTGTGCTGCAAATCTCATTTCAAGATGTCACCACTGTGACAACAGAGGCAACACTGGAAGACTATCAGATTATAGTCTAGATTTGAGGTAGAGAACAATGATCTCCAGGCTGGACGTTCTTTCAGTCTTTAACTTCCTGACACACTTGGTTGCCTGTTTCTATTTCCTCATTACCTCAGAGGGTTTCCATACACAGCTGACTGTGCTCATTACAGGTCATTAAATGCTTATTAATACATGTTTTGTTCTTCTCTGTCCACACACAGGCCCTGAAGCACTTTTATGCTGTAGCTCCGATGATGGTTGGGCTGTTGAGACAGTGAGTACAGCTGCGGAGCAACTAATTAGGTTTTAGTCGGCATCATGGATCATAAACAGGGATGCATGGTACGCTGATGACTGTAATCTCTTACAATTAGTGTAATGTTTTATAATACAGCAGTCGGAACATTGATGAAACGTAAACAATGTCTTATTTTTGTTAGCAAAAAACTGTATAGTTATCCATCTTTAACAATCCGTGTTACACTATTCTGTTAAATATGTAAGTTTGGGCATCACAACTGTTTTTAATACAATGCAATAACTGTAATAAATTGCAAAATGTGATTTTTTTTATATTGCAAGATTATACTTCTCTCTCTTTTGCATTTCACTGCATGTGTATGTCTCTCGCTCTCAGTAGCTAATTGCGTCTGCTCATCCTGCTTCCATGTGGTTCATTTTAATAGCTTTAATTGCAAATAATCACATATATCAATCAATCCAGCTGATGATTTAATGAATTGTGCCCTAACCACCAGCAACTAAAGTAACGAAATACAAGGAGCATCATTCTTTTCAGCATAAAAACGTCTCTTTGTAAATCTTTGTAAATAAGATAAATAGATTCAGTTCAATTGAAGTCAACGCTGTTAGCGTAGTGCCATTTACTTTGCGCTATTACTGTCCACACAACATTGAGTTTGTTGAAAGGGGCATTTGTGTACTTATCGATTCATCAAATGATATGATCAGCTCATGGAGAATAGCCTTTCAACTGGTCATATTTTAGATGCAAATACATTCAGCATTTGATGTACACAGTGATATACAGTCATGATAAAGCATACCTGATCATTTGTGTATTCCATCTTCTATAATCTCTGCATGATGATAAACTGTACTGTACCAATTGAATTTAGCACTGTATGGGTGTGTATTTGTACCACTGCTAAATTTGCATGACTCGTATAGTTATAGTTAAAGATAGTATATGTATCGTATAGTTATCTGAGGCCATTCACACAGCCTACAGTTCATCACAAAAGAATCTCTCATCAGGACGCTTCTGTGTGAATTGCTTGTTGTAGGAAACTACAGGCATGCCTGTGATGTTTTGTTCATGTACACAGAGCTTCAAACACAGCAGGTTTAAATTCCAGCAGAAATGGCCACAAACCTGAGGACCGCACAGCTACACACTGATGTGTGAGAAGCAGAAATATCAGTTAGGATGTTATTTTTATATGTGGTTCTCCATCTGTTTTGAGACATTTCACGTTTGTTTTTCATTCTTTTTTAGATCCATGTTAAAAGAGGAGATCATTAAAAGAGGCGTAAACACTTATTTGTGTAGCCAACAGCCTGTTTTCACACAATCGCTGTATGTTCTGTGTACTGAGACATGTCTTCTATTGACTTCCTTCCCTGAGTGTTACAGCTTTTAGAGTTACAGTAGCCCTGTCAGCTCCGCCCAGGAGAGGGGCACCAGGGCCACAATTAATGTATCATAACATTAACCTGTTCATCTGTATGTTTATATAGTTGACAGATTTTGTTTCCATCCTCAAATCAGCTGTTATTGAATGTCATCATTCCAGAAATTCTGCCTTTAGTTTTCTTCCAGCCTCTTTTCTGATGAGACCAGAATCTTGAAGCAATGGACTGGTAAGTTAGTGTTTTGTGAGTCTTGTTCTTAGAAATGTTTCCTTTTGTAAAGTCTTTTGAGAAAAGTGGCTTCTGCTGTTACAGTGACTCAAAGCGATTTTCTCTTCGTTCCATCAGTTGTCCAGACACCTCTGAGGTAGAGTTCAAAAACAATCTGCTGCACTGTATCGCTAGAGTGAGTACAGATCTAATTTAATCCGCATCGCTGCGCAGTGTGAACACAAACCTGCTGATTCAGTTTCTAGGTGTGAACATCACCAGGATTGTTTCAGCCGCCTCTGCTATTCCAGACTCGCTCTTGACTGTAATGAGAGTGATGATGGTAAACTTGACTTGATCTGTGTGTTTGTGTATGAGTGTGTTTGTGTATGTGTGTGTGTATGAGTGAGTGAGTGTGTTTGTGTATGAGTGTGTGTATTGTCCTCCTTAGGGTTATCGTTTGGTCAAAGTGGCCTGGTGCATCCGTCCACACTGATTTCTCTGCAGTGCTCGAAGTTCACTCAGTGAGTCTCATCCATCCTTATTTCCATCCATCCTGTGTGGGGGGGCTCTGACCCTATTCAGAACCCCCTTACAGCATTTAAGGCAATGATTTTCTGCTTCAATCAACTTTTCTGCACGATGAGAATGCATTTATTAAATAAAATAAAAAATTATCAGTTCATTTTGTGTTGTTATTGATATGTTCAGTATTTATAGAGTATATGTAGTTACTACAGGTTTAATTTCTATGCTACTAATCAGATTAGTTTAATCTGTTTATGTGGCCTAACTGCACCTAAACTAATTGCAGTTGCATGAGTTTAGAAGCAAGTTTCCTGTTTATCTGATGCTTGAGAAAAAGGACATTTAAACTAGTTTGAATATGTTGTTTTTGCAGTTGTCTTTGGTACGGGTAGTAGTCTTTCGTTTTTTTCTGATCTCTCTCTTTCCTTCTTTTTTACGGGGTACCTTCTGCTGTTTTGAAGCTTGGCCACAAGAGTTCAGCACTGCAGAGAAAATCAGATAATCTTACCACAAGTCCTGACATTAGTTTATGTGCTTATTTTGAGCTAGTAACCTGTAGTCTTTTAATGCTTCATGCATTTGGAGCTGGTAATTATTGGATTGCTCTTGTTTGCATTTCTGTTCTAACCAAGGAATGCAGACAAAGCGTTTGTTGCTGGTATGTCTGATTTTTCACTCAGAATGATGCAGTTGTTTTTACACACGTTTTTTTGGTTCATATTTCTGTAGTTGTAACAGGTGAGTGAGTTACACGGATGGCAGATCCAAATCAGAAAAAAGTGTTGCTAAATATTAAAACATAAATAAATAATGGAATACAGAAAAAGTAAAAATCTGACTTTTATTTGTCCTTGGGCATGACATCCAGTTAGTGAGATGCTTTCATTTATAGTGCTCAAATTTGACAAAGTGAAAGATAAATTGTTGGTCAACCCTGGACAGATGGTGTGTGTGTGTGTGTGTGTGTGTGTGTGTGTGTGTGTCCCATTCCTAGCATATTGTGTCTAGTTTTGTAGTTTTTGTCTAGATAGTTTGTTATGTAGTGATTGTACTGATGATGAGGATTATAGACACTGTAATTGTATTATTTAAATGCATTTGTAAAACGTGTGTGTGTGTGTGAGAGAGAGAGAGAGTGAGAGAGAGATGTAGGTTTGTAATAGAGGGAAACTAAATGACGTCTTACAGCAGTCGTATCTAAACTGCTGAGGTAAGTTTGTAATTGGTACAGACCGTCTTGAAGCCGTCCAGTGTGTGAATGTGTGTGAGGGAGTTTGTGTGTCTCCTCTGCAGTATGCTGGCATAATGCCACACTGAGCACAATGGCTTCACACACGGGGCTGTTCTGTTTCATTTCTCTGTATCCGCCTCTCATCTCTGACACTCATTCATCCGCGTGCACTAAAGTTTCATGTATTTAACTACATGCTGGACTAATATTACTGTATGATATATAGCTACACTTTTCTGAACCCCCCAGTTCATGCATAGAAATTGTTCTCATTATTTCATTTCAGTTCTAACATAAGATCATTAATCTCTCTCTCTCTCTCTCTCTCTCTCTCTCTCATGTCCTCATTTAATTCCGTGGGTTTGGTGTTAATGTGTTAAGAGAGACCAGCTTTAATTCAATATAACCCAAAGGACAAATCGAGGTGAGACTGTCTATAAAACCTCTATGATGGATCAAATGTAGCTCGGTCGCACTTGTCGTCTCGTGCCTGGCTTTAATCGTTGCTTTCATCACCGTTGCATTGCCAAGTGTTACGTTGGTACAAGTCCGTGTACATTTTTGTACCCATCGTGACTTTGCAATCCACCGGTCCTCCGTGTGTTTGCATGCATTCGCGTTACAGCGCGATAGATCAGCCGCTTAACTTAACGGGACACCGGCTGCAGCGGGACAGGTGCATCCAGGCGGAAGCCTCACATGGCGGAACCGAGTCGCTGTAACTACATGCAATGATAACCGTACGTGTACGTGTGCAGGAGAAGACTGACATTACCCTGCTCTCCTCATGAGGTAAGACTGCAGGCACCGTCGTGTGGTTTTTGCAAGTTATTGGTGTTTTATTTGTCTAGTTCCGTAAGTGTTTGTTCAGGAGTCGGTGTGCATTGAGTTTTTCCACTGCGGATCCCGAGAGCTGGATCCTGTCCCGTGTGGTTTCCACACTGTGGCTAAAGATATCACCTAAAACACTTGTACTTTGTCATATGCATTAGACCGGTATGTGTGAACTTACATATATTTACAGTGTTTGAAATGCTTCGTGAGTTTTACCAGATCCGTTTAACGCAATGTTACGTACATTGTACGTTGCCGTTTTCCTCTTTAAAATGACTCGATGTTACCGGCATCACAATAAAGACGGTGATGCAAATATGTGCGTAATGTTTACATTTAACTTCTGCATTAACCTCAATAAAACAACTAGAAATGACTATCAATATTTTGCCACACTGGTACTTGTGCCCGAGGTTGAAACGTAAGTACTGCAGCAACCAGAAATCTTAATAAAGTTGGGTGCCAGCTTTACTATGGCTTTAATGTTATTTGTATATGCTAACCAATGATGCTAACTGTATACTCAAATGTTGTGTTCGTCTGTTTTATCGTGGTAATTTTGCTGACTTGTACGTGTACGTGTACGTGTGCGTGTGTAATGCAGGTGCGCAGTTATGGTACTTAAGGGGCTGGTCCTGTTGCTGCTGTTGGTCCAGTTCTCTGCAGAGAGCACCGCTAAAGATGCAGGCAAACCCAAGAAGGGGAAAAAGGGCAAACAGGTCGTCTGTCCCTCGTAAGTCACCCAGGCGGTTGCGTACTGACACAAGTGTGTGGGCACGTCCCATAATCCTTCAGGGTTGCAGAGGACGCCAGGTTGTCAGTCACGGAGAATTACAGTGCTGTTAGGGAGAATGAAAGTCTGGCCATAAATGTCAGAATCTGTTGAATTGCATTTATCCGTAAGCCCTGATCCAGGATCAGCGGTGCTGTTTTTATTGCACTGTGTTACATACTATTACAGCCGGTTAACCTGACTCCAGGCCAGTAGGCAGGAGCTGTGGTCGTTAAAGGCTAATGGCATTTCTCTGTACGGCTAAGTATGAGGGATTGTGCCTTAGTGGTTTCATGTTTTAAGCTGAACTCAGATGGCCACCAGCAGTTCTTGGTTAGCACATGAAAATGTACCAATAGGAAAGTGCAAAGTGACATGTTTTGTCAGACATGGTAACTCGTGGTCAAAATGTGACCTCTGCATGTAACCCATCATTTGTGTGGAGTGAAGACACACTGCAAGTTGTTTTACAATTTTACTTGTTTTACAGTTTTACTTTAAGTTGTTTACAGACACACACACCCGGAGCAGTGGGCAGCTATCACTGCAGCACCCGGGGAATAATGGAATCGAACCTGCAATCTATTGATTACAAGTCTGACTTACTAACCATTAGGCCACAACAGCCCCTGAAACTAAGACAGGAAGCTGATAGCAGCTGTTATCTTTACAAAAAGATGATATTTTGACTAAATCTTCTGATGCTTTGACTTTTTGTGACTTTGCTAGTCACTGTACCGAGAGAATAGTGTGTCTTTTTGTGTTTTATCATTACTAGTCAGTTATCAGCAGAGGATTTAGACAGAGTCCCGGCTAACTCCACCAGTAATATCCTGAACCGTCTGTTGACCACCTACGATTCTCGAATACGACCAAACTTCCAAGGTAAGATTCCAGAAAGTTGCCCTGATGAAGCTCATTTTCTACTTTTTGTTTACAAGAAAAGATGATGAAAGAAATGTTTCTAGTGTCAAAGCATTACTGTTTTATAAATACAGGGCTTATTATGGGTAGAGTTTCTAAATACTAGTTTCTAAGGTTCACAAAGAGTTTTATTCGATCTTTGCTTGCATTTTGTTTATTAGTACGAACATAATAGCGTCTTATTTCACATGACCATATTGCATGACTTAATAATTGCTGAATACTGATTTGTGATTGGCCATCACTCTTTTCAACCATTTGCACACTGAATTATGATTGGTCACATTTCTTACACCTGTTTTCACACTAACTTGTAATATATTTTGTCCTAGATGAACAAACCCTATTAAAGAAGCTTTACACCTCACAGCGCGTTGATTCATGCATGCGGGAGACAGAAAACAAAATGCATGCTGTCATGTCAACAGAGAAGTGGGTCTGATGCTGTTTTTACTTAAAGCTTAAACTTTAACGCTACACTTACAAGCGCTGCTGTTTCTTTTAGGAAACACAAATCCAGGTATAGCAGCGAGCGAATTGTAAATGAACCATTTTAGTGCTTTCACTGTCGTAGCCAAACCTCTTACCTTTAGCAAAATGATAGCGTGACTACAAACGGTTTTTGGATACGGCACAAGTAGCATAACAGATGACTCTATTAAAATGATAATGCAGTCTGAATATCTGAGCACAATCGAGTGTGTATTGTGTGGCGTAATTGGACATTTTCCGTGGTGCTGCAGAGTATCCCGGGACCCTGTGGGTCCATAATGTGTCATTCAGAACCCACTGGGATAAGAATATATCGGAGCGACACTATTACATCAGTGATGTTCCTCCAAAGTGCTTGTTTTTGCATCGTGCAGAGACACAACATATGCGTTTGTTTTGCACTGCGGAGAATCTGAGAAAAGCTTATTTCTTATTTCTCTTAAGAGGCACTATCATGTTTTTGTAGGTATCCCAGTTGAGGACAAGGTGAACATCTTCATCAACAGCTTTGGCTCCATCCAGGAAACCACAATGGTTAGAAGTTCTAACATCTGTGTGTGTTTTGTTCCTACATGTGTTTTTGTGTCTTTTGCATACAGTTTTAAAGTTGTACTTGTGATTAAAGTATAAAACCGTGTTTTAAGGTTGTGTTTTTCCATCTGCAGGACTATCGCGTGAATATATTCCTGCGTCAGCGCTGGAACGACCCACGACTGCGTTTACCGGCAGATTTTAAGTCGGACGCGTTGACTGTTGATCCAAAAATGTTCCAGTGCCTTTGGAAGCCGGATTTGTTTTTCGCCAATGAGAAAAATGCGAATTTCCATGATGTCACCCAGGAAAACATTCTCCTCTTCATCTTCCGTAACGGAGACGTTTTAATCAGCATGAGGTACTGCGGCACACAGTCACGCTTCTCACAAGTTTTGTGAGGTTAACAGTTACCGTTCTGAAACGCAACACTCATAACTTGCATTTCAGTATAACGTTGCTGGTATATATACTGTATACTTTTGTTTTTCCTCCAACAATATAATTCCAAAAGCAATCAAATCTAGTATCTATCTTTATGTGTTGCCAAGCAACAACTTTTATCAACACAGATGTAATGATTTAAGCAGTGAAACATTGCAGCGTTGTTGTAACACAAATCTGAGACAGCAGAACATATGTCTTAAACTTTAAGCACTGTGATTTAATTTTATTACTCATTATCTTTATTATATTAGGTCCAAAAGTTGCTTCAAAAAGTTTGGAAGTGTTTTAAGGTGAACATCAATTCTTGGTTTGTTATTTACTGAAAGATTAGCATAAGTTGATCCAAACTGAATTGACTATAGACCTGAACATAATTGATATTCAAACAGTGGACACTGTAACACATTTCATACTGCTAATACAGTAACAGAAGCGTGTAAAGAAGTGTGTGTCTTATGTTTTACTATAATCGTATCCAATTTTTTTTTTTTAACCCTGGAGATAATTCACATATAAAGCTGTTTATTGGACACCTGACATTGTTACCTTGTTACTTTTGCCTTAAGGCTCACTGATGTAATAGTTTTGTTTACTTTCACACATACTGTACATGTATTATTTAAACATTTGACAAGTGAAAGATTTAGTTTTTATCTTCTTGTTTCTGTCTTTATCATGATTGTTGTTTTTCTGTAACTGCAGCATAGCAACATGGATATTTGCTTGAACTAATAGGTCCTTAGTGACAGAATATTCTAGATAGATTTGTGTGTGTGTGTGTGTGTGTGTGTGTGAGCCTTAGGGTGACACCCCCACCCTAAACCCCCTCACTCTCTCTTTCTGTCTCTATCTATCTCTCTCTCTCTCTCTCTTTCTCTCTGTCTCTCTCTCTGTTTCTCTCTCATCTGTTACTGAAGCTCCACATGCAACCAGGACTAATGAACCTTATAGTGTGTGTGTGTGTGTTCTGTCTGTCCTCACACACACACACACACACACACAGTTATAGCAGATGCCGTCACTCAATGAAAAAAAAAGTGTGATTATTGCACACTTTTATACATATATATTATTATGTATAATAATATATATGTTACTACAAACAACACAATTGTGGCTTAATGTAGGATTTGTTCTTTCTGTTTCCAGATTGTCCGTCACTCTGTCTTGCCCTTTGGATCTACAACTGTTTCCTATGGACACTCAACTCTGCAAGATTCAGTTAGAGAGCTGTTAGTGAAGGCCACACACACACACACAATGTTTATAAGACTAAACTAAATAAAAACAGTGGTGTGTGTAAGTAATATGGTGTGTGTGTGCGTTTGTGTGCGTGTGTATGTGTGTGCGTGTTTGTGTGTGTGCGTGCGCGTGTGTGTGAGTGCGTGTTTGTGTGTGTGCACGTGCGTGCGTGTGTGTTCGTGTGTGTCTGTGTGTGTGCATGTGTGTGCGTGTGTGTCTGTGTGTGTGTTTGTGTGTGTGTGTGTGTGTGTGTGTGTGTGCACGCAGATGGCTACACCACAAAAGACCTGGTGTTTATGTGGCAGTCTGGGGACCCCGTTCAAATGGACGAGATTGCTTTGCCGCAGTTTGATGTAAAACAAGAGGACATTAAGTACGGAAACTGCACAAAGTTCTACCCGGGAACAGGTATAGACCCAAACATATATCTATAAATGTACACACATATTCCTCGACCTACTAAAGCGTGAGGAAATCGAACGTAGTGTTCGGTGAGAGACTCACACACACACATGCTATAAAGAATTGCTGACTGCATACTTCTGCTTCACTCCTGATTCAGACTTAAATGAATCAATATTTGGGATGGTTAGCTTGGCACAATGACCTCATCGTCACAGCCAGAATACTAGCATAAAACATTTGGAGTGACCAAGCTTTTTTCTAATGAATGATGTGGTTATGACATGTTGTGGTTATGACTGGATTCAAACCAGCAACCTTTTGATTACAAGCCTTTGTTCTTCCATACTGGCTGTGTTTGAAATATGGTAGCATACTTTCATACTACTCCTGTTACTTCTGCAGTATGTAGTACATATGCCATGTGAAGAGACATTTATTTTTGAGGCAATAACTACATGACCTAAATATGTTTTATTATTTGTATTATAGTATGATATTTTGTCGGAAGTCAGAAGTTCAGCTCTTATTGGCTAAAATTTACAAGTGTTGTTTTTTAGGTGCATTTTGTACTATAACTGAAGAGACAGTTCTGAAAATAAACTCTCAGAACAAATATTTGTCTCAGAATCAGCAATGAAATAAATGTCTAAGATGTGTTTTTACAAATGCTAGTAAACAAGATGTCTATTTATAACATGTCAAATTAGCCAGAATTCGACAGTTATTCAATCCTGTCCTGGCTTTGAAAGCCCACGGGCATCCGAAGTTTCCAAAGTCTCTCCCACTCCTGTTCTATGTTGTTTGCAAGTAGGCGACTTTATGAACAGATTTTGACAGATTGCTGAATGATACTCCACTGTCATTTCTGTATTACCCTGTATTACTTTGCATAGGGGTCTATGTGGATATATATGGTCACTGCTCACTATAGTGTAATTGCATTAAATATGGGTGTATATATGGCCACTGTCACTATAGTTTAATTACATTAACTCAGTTTTACTTGAAACATATATATAAAAACTATTTAAGGTATGCAAAATATATTAACTGGATGCAAGGCATCTCTGGGCAATTTCTGGGCCTTAATGTGTCCATTTGCTCCATTTCAGGTGTTGAATAAATTTTACTCTGTTGTTTTAATTGTAGTTTATTTTGACAGATGTTCATAGATTTCAAAGTGACCCCAGGAGACAGATGGACTCCTGTTGCACACAAATACAGACACATGGACACTGAACTAAGAATTTGTTCAGCTCAGATGTGCAAATAAAACCAAACAGCTGACAGAACCCAACTTTCCCCTAATGCAGATAGATGGTGTTTCTTTAGCTACAGCCACTTGAGGACTAAAGACATGCAGTGATTCATCAATATTCGATTTGTCAACACGTTTTGTATGCATCACAGTTTTGTTGTTCTGATTTGTCTGAGCCAACAAATACCACCTGTAACCCACGTTGAATTATGTAGTGAGTTTTATACTGTGGCTTATTGTGGGGGACATACAGAATACAGCAGTTTAAACATTTCTGTACTTTTTTTGTCTCGTTTAGGCTAATCTCTCTCCCTCTCTGTGTCTCTCTCTCCTTTGTCCCTCTCTGTATCTCTTTCCCTCTATCCGTCTCTCTCTGTCTTTCTCGCTTTCTCCTTCTCGCTCTCTCTCTCTCTGTCACTCAATCTTATGTCTCTCTCTGTCTCTTCCTGTCTCTCTTTCTCCCTCTCTTTCTCTCTCTGTCACTCAATCTTTCTTATGTCTCTCTCTCTCTTGCTTTGTCTCCTCTCTCTCTCTCTCTCTCTCTCTCTCTCTCTCTCTCTCTGTCACTCAATCTTTCTTATGTTTCTCTATCTGCAGGTTATTACACGTGTGTGGAGGTCATCTTCACTCTGAGGAGGCAGGTGGGCTTTTACCTGATGGGGGTTTACGCCCCCACACTGCTCATTGTGGTCCTGTCATGGCTGTCCTTTTGGATCAACCCTGACGCCAGTGCGGCCCGCGTTCCCTTAGGTCAGTCATCCTGACACCACACAGAGCAGCCCGATCAGAAACGCAGTGTTGGGTTTTTGACCCGTATCAGAGACGTACACCTGCCGCTGTTTTTCTTCAATTGCCAATTTAATGCTTTTGCAAGTGTTTTGAGTAAAAATACCTTGGGGGGAGTTTAGACACTCGCAGCATCTAATGGTTTTTAACTAGACAAATAATGACGTAATACACATATGTCTATTTTAACAAACAATCATTATATGTGTGTGTGTGTAAATATGTATTTGCAAAAAAGTGAAAAATACACATTGTAGAAAGGGAGGAAAAATGTTTAAGAAAAGGAAACTTGCCCTGTTGCATATGCGCCTTCCATCTGTCAGTCATCCTACAATCCATTTTTCCTTTCTCATTTCTCCATATTCCTCCTATCAGAGGCTTCATCTCTCCTTCATTCCTTCCTCTCATTTGTTCATCTGTCCATTTCAAGAAAGGCTGTCACTTCCAGGTTACTTCCAAGTTACTTCCGGGTTACTTCCAGGTTAAACAAGGTGCAGAGATTCATGTTTTATGCAGTAATTCTAAGTCTTTAACTTTTTGTTGATTTTTTTCCTCTGTATTTGTGTTTTTTTCTCTGTCTGCAGGTATTTTATCTGTTCTGTCGCTCTCTTCTGAATGTACGAATTTAGCATCTGAACTTCCAAAGGTTTCCTATGTGAAGGCCATTGATATCTGGATGATTGCCTGTTTGCTGTACGGTTTCGCTTCTCTTGTGGAGTATGCAGTGGTTCAGGTATTTATACATGATGTTGTGTCTCCTGTCCGTGTTTGCCTATTATAATCAGCCCTATATGTTGTACAATGTTAAGAGCCCTTGATCTATGTTCTATTTCAATGAAGGCATTAAAAAAGCAATAAAGTCAGAAGTTCAACTCAATTATTAACAAAGTTAAGCAATACAAGAAAATAAGTTTTTAAAGTGTTTTTAAAGAGATCCAGCATCTCAGCAATCTGCCATGTTAATTGTTTTTTTGATACATGTTCATCAGGTTTTGTTAGTATCTATTTGACACATTTCGACTGACATGTAATAATTGCCACTAAGACGATATTCTGTATAACTTGTAACGCAATAAAACACAAAAAGCTGTGCGTTAAAGTGATTTTCATCC
Organism: Yasuhikotakia modesta; assembly: GCA_036877545.1. Taxonomy (NCBI): domain Eukaryota; kingdom Metazoa; phylum Chordata; class Actinopteri; order Cypriniformes; family Botiidae; genus Yasuhikotakia; species Yasuhikotakia modesta. The sequence goes on from JBAJNP010003918.1 coordinate 23,953, forward strand.
CGGTTATTCATCCCGGATCACCTTAAAACGCGGCCTCTTGCGACCCTTTCTATTTTAAAACGACGCCGGTAGCAATAAGATACATTTATTTACAATATCCATCATAATTAAGTTTTCTTCACCCAGGTAATGCAGTTCATTAGACTAACTGTGGACAATTTATGGTGCCAAGCAAACCATCAACTGCCTCAGCCCATTTGTTTATGATGTTCCAGCCCAGATTTTACAGCAAGTTTTTGAAAATGTGTTTTCTGCTTAGGAACCTTGAATAAATTCGAGACATGAATAGATGCTGTCACACTGTAATATATCTGTGTTTGGGCAGCGGTGTATTAATATGTGTGCGTGACACTGACAATGACAAAAGTTCGCAGCTTAGAACCAAGAATTCCTAATATAGCCGTACCTTAAATAGGTAAGAGAAAAACGCTGACATTCGTAGTTCTTCCAGAAAGCAGAAAATAGATCAGTATCTTCTGGCTTAACAAAACCAAACGGCCAACAGCTGTTTAACAGAGGAGCAATCCTGAACTATGGATCGGATATTCCAGCGATTACAGTGTTTACAGAAGAGCTCCGGCTTTAAGGAATAATCCTGTAAAACTGGGGTAACATTAAAGATCACTAGAGATCAGGACAGCACCGTTATTCATTTATCAAACAGACGTTTCTTCTTTCTTTGTTCTGAAACCCAGAAATATGTAATAATAATGAAAGTTATCTGGAGGGGCAGAATGAGAAACTGATTAAAATTGCAACTGTGTTATATTTAGCAACATTTCTTAGATTTTTTTGTAGCTCAGTTTGTAGCATTGCATTGCATTAGCAAGTTCATGGGTTCGATTCCAAGACAACACCTATACACCCTATAGCTACAGTGTTTTATATAACATAAATGTAAATGTTATATAGTATAATGTTATATATATACTGAAGTCACACTTACAATTTGAATTGCATTACAGATTGATATATTGCATTGCATAACAAAATATGAAAGAGTGATACCTTTGGATTTCGGTGTCACATGATTGCATTTGTCTCAGGTGATGCTGAACAGTCCCAAGCAAATTGAAGCAGAGAAAGCGAGAATGGCCGAGAAGGAAGCAAAAGAAAAAAAAGAGAACAAGACACCAGCCAAAGCGAACAGCGTCAATGGAACTGGAGGGACCCCGATTCATGTCAGTGCACTGCAGGTCCGTATATGTATTACCTATATACACTATATGTAGTTTCTGTATAGAATAGTGATGTGCATTCCTGAAGGAAAAATAACTTATGTATATATATATATATAAATACAACATAATGGCCCACATTATTAATTCACTATACTGGTGGTTTATAAGAACACAAATATAATGTACAATGAGGTCAAATGGATTACAGGGAAACGTCCTGTGTCAACAAAACCAAATGGCTTTAAATACAAGTAAATGGTGTAAATGGTAGGAGGGTTTGGTTTAGGGGTTGGGGAAAAGGAAAAAAAAATGCTCAGTATAAAAATGGAGAGTATTCACTATATTATGGGGACCAAATGTAATACCAGCAGTACCAGTAAACATTGACCTTGTGGGGACATTATTTGGTCCCTGTGAGGAGACAAGCTTAAGTCATATGGAATGATATTTTATAAAAATGTAAAACAGCAGAAATATTCAGTTTGTACGTAAATAACAATTACGTCTATGCAATGTTCCCATAAAACAGGAAAGCCCAAAGTATGTGTATTTCCTACATGTAGTGAGTGTGTACCTTCTCATTATGTAAGATGAATGTGTGTGTATGTAAGATGAATATGTGTGTGGTAATGAGTTCACGGGAGATGAAATGGCTGTAATTGAGTCTGCTGCTCTGAGCGCGCTCAGTGGGATGTGGGTACAGAGAGGAGCAAAGGATTCTGGGGGACTGAGTTAATGTGACCCGACAGCAGTGATGCTAGAAGCTATAAAAAAGCATCAGGGGGCTTCACGAGTGCATGTATATGTGAGGGGTGAAGTTCACGTTTCCAACAGCGACTGACAAAAGTGACTGTATTTATTTCTACATAGAACGGTAACCTGTTAAAATTAAATCCAGAATGATTTAAATGAAGTCAGAGTTACATATTTATCATATGACACTTTGCTAAAGACTTCACTGGAGTCTAAAGACCTTCAATTTACTGTTCTCAGTGGGGTCCCTTTTTCTACTTTTCAGATAACAGCAACACACAGACACACACACACGCAATAATGAGTTCATGTCTATGATATTTTAACAAGCTTTTTCCAGCATGTCTAATGCAGCTGAGAGTTCAACAGCTCAAAGATAAAGAATGAAAGACTTAATAGATGAAAAAATGACAGACAGATTTTTCTTTATATGTTTGGCTTTTCCTACTTGTGCATTTACATTTGTGTAGGTGGTTGAAAACCGCTGTAAGAAGGTGTGTACTTCTAAATCCGACCTGCGCTCCAACGATTTCAGCATTGTCGGTTCTCTCCCACGGGATTTCGAACTCTCCAACTTTGACTGTTACGGGAAACCCATAGAGGTCACGAACGCTGCCGGCAAATCACTGAACAAGAACAACAAGAAGCCGCCGCCCCCCAAACCCGTCATCCCGTCCGCGGCTAAACGTATCGACCTTTACGCACGAGCTCTGTTTCCTTTCACTTTTCTCTTCTTCAATGTCATTTACTGGTCTGTCTATCTGTGAATATGACGTGAGTGTGTGTGTGTGTGTGTGTGAGAGTGTGTGTGTGAGAGTGTGAGAGTGTGTGTGTGAGAGTGTGTGTGAGAGAGTGAGTGTGTGTGAGAGTGTGTGTGTGTGTATGAGTGTGTGTGTTAATCTAACATGATCAAGCATGAACAAAGTGTGAATTTACCATGCCTTACGTTTTGTGGCATCTTGTTTGATCGGTTAAATGGCCTAATTTCTTTGCTACGCTTGTTTGTATCCTCATACAATAAAGCAGCTTTGTAGCAAACTCTGATAGCATGACTTTAGAGGCGGCGTGTGTTCAGCTATGGTGGGCCCAAATCCATCCCATAATGCTTTGTGCCACCAAAAGCCTAAATGTGAATTATATAAAAACTCAGGCCAAAAATGTGTCATGCTTATGGAATTAAATATTCAGATCTGGTTGTTGAGGCTGGTGTGTATTCAGAATTATGTTTCTCTGTAATGAGAAGAATTGAACTGCTATAATAGAGCCATATAATAAATATCCTTCATTAATTATATTCTGTCATCTCATCATTTCTGATGCTCAGATATCTTCATTACAGGGAACACGTTTAGAACATTGGCTTACGTTACGTTAAGGTTCTCTCAAAGTTATCAAAAGGTTACTGGGGTAATGTTAGTAGGACAGATTTAATGTTATATCATATATCAAAAATTGTATTCTTAAGTTGTTGAACATTTAAGAAATGTTACAGATTTAAAATATATTTTAATAATGTTCTTAAAACCAAGAAATAACATTATTAAAACATTTAAAAAATGGACTTTTAAACCTTATCAGAACTTATATTTGCATACTGAATTGGTCTTGATGTCTCAAGTCTCCGTAGCACTAGGCTGCCCTCTGCTGGCTGTACTGGGAATTGCATTCCTGCCTGCAGAGTTTCAATAGCCTGTAAAATAGCTGACCTGGACAAATGGGTTGAAAACTGGGTTAAAACACAACGTAGCAGAATTACAACGTTTGTTTAAACCAGTTAACAAATTCTAACTAATTTTCATTATGGGCACAAACTATACATAACAATTGCTGCAGCTAACAGTATTAACCTTACTGGGTTTCTCACACAATGGAGCCTGTGCAATAAATTATATACAGACTAGATTAAATGACATTAAAAACATTTATGCATAATGCAATGCATTTCAGACTACAAACTCTTTATTATTTGCCCTTTTCTGTTATTTTATTTATACATCATATAACATATAACCACAAAATTACGATTACAAGTACAATAAACTAAACAACATATACATTATAACCACACTATAGCTTCAGTGCTTTCGTTTTGTCACCCCAAATACCCATTATGCATTTTTAAATAACTATGTTTAATGGAAATGGTTTAATGGCTACTGTGAAAAATGCTTGTCTTACCATTGATGCTCCAGCTATAATAAAATATTATAATAAATAAATTGTATAATTTGTAATATTAAAACGTGTGGTTTGTGTAATGCATAACCATAACAAAAGATATCAGATGGCAGATTGAGATCTTTGAGTCAAATGGTCATTTTTATATGAGACTCATTCTCCAAACCTCCACGCAGCTGGATTCACTGACCGTGTCAAACTTCGGTCGCGCTTCGGTTCCGCTCGGCTCTTTCCGTCTCCGTCGCTATTCTCACCGTGTTGGCTGAGTTGAAACGCGCCGCAAAGGAGGAGGCGAGACTCCCGCATCACCGTGCGCCCTCTTCCCATTGACGCCTCCGCGGTACCGGAGCTGATCCCAACGAGAGCCGTTTGCAGACGTTATATGGTTTTGTGAAGGGTTCCCGTTTGGTGGATGCGGTCGCGTAACGCGCGGAGAAGCACAAGACGATGATTCTGTCGGGTCTCCTCCTGTCCGCGTTATGGGGACTGGCGCTTAGCGGATCTACAAGCGTCCAAATCGGTGAGATCTGTCCACCTGTTAAAACCTTTAAGCCACTGTATGTTTCTATACATCTTATTAAGTCTTAATGTTATCTGTATGTCCTAGTTTTATAAACACGAATGGCACCAAATGGCCTCTTTGGTACCATGCACATAATGTTGGCACATTGATCATTATTTTACGCTTCAATAATGTTTCAATGGGTCCATTTTCAGGTGGCTTGTTCCCCAGGGGAGCGGATCAGGAATACAGCGCGTTTCGGATCGGAATGGTTCAGTTCGGCACGGCCGAATTCCGCCTCACTCCTCACATTGATAACCTGGAGGTGGCGAACAGCTTCGCCATAACAAACTGCTGTAAGTCCTGGAGTTAAATCACCAAATCTCATGTTATTACGACACCCAAAGACAAATCCTTCCCTGTTTTATTCATTCATCCTGTAGGAATGTCCTGTTTAATATCGCATTTATTCTAAGCCAGGTTTATAAATGTCTAATTGTTTATCCTTAATGGTTTATTTGTTTAATTGCCTGCATTCATACAAGTGTTGCATTATTAACGTCAATGTGTCATCCATGCGTTTCCATGCGTTTCCATGCGTTATCCATGCGTTTCCATGCGTTATCCATGCGTTTCCATGAACGTCGCCAAACAACCATTTACCGACTCCACCGACTTCATTCTTACAAGACCGGGCTGTGCTGCGTTTGGTTGTCGCTGTCTGGAAACATGCCCGTTATATAAAGCATTATTTTGGGACGGTGATGATTGACATTCACTGGAGCACATGATGCCGGTTTCCACAGTAACGTGTGAGGAGAGGAGATGCTCCCGTTTGCAGGTTTGGATGAAAGAGCCGGTTTGTGTTAGGAAGCAGGATCTAAATGTTATACTGCCAGTTTGATCTCAGATGTTTTATTATTATAAGGGCTTAGGTTGTATAAATGGACCCTGCATGCGTCCCTCCCTGCACGCTGGATTTTGGTTGAATATTAGCTGGTGTATAAAATATAACGCGTCATGACCATACGATCTCAATGTTGCTCTTAAATGTAACAAATGCATTTATGTTTTACATCTACATTGGCATAAGTACAAGTTGGGTGGGAACAAAAAAACATTTTCCCCGTGCAAACGCGTCGCTTGGGGGTTTTGTAACCAGATTCACTCGAGTGGTCCGCAATGATGCCCACACGTCCAGTACGTTATATACATTGTTTAGGCGTTTGGTTGTGAGGGTTGCAACTCTGCTTAAACTTGTGATGTGAGTAGGACTAATATATTACCCTGCTGTAAGGAATTGCATAAACTGAGGTATGTGCAAATGTGCTTTTATTCCTTATGTGTGCAAACAGGCCTGTATGTTTATTTGAGGGTTTATTACAGATTTGAAGGCTTAGCAAATTCTTGCATTAGTTGCCAAGGCCTGTTATGTTACATGCCTCAGTGTGCAGCAGTTTTTTTATCATTGTTTGGTCAAACAATTTTAGTGACAGTTTTTTTTGCTAGTGTTTGATGATGTCATAAGTTGTGCGAATGACACGTAATGTTGACTGTGGTCAGCTTGTCACCTGTTATGATGATGTCACCCCAAAACAACCCATTGTGACCTACCACCAGTTATCTGATTGGTTAATTGAAATATTCTGTGTTTTTGATTTGTTATTTTCGCTACAATTGAGTCTTAACCCCCCAGTTTTCAACAGGCATCAAATGAACTGTACCGATGTCAGTTACATGTCTTTGGTTAAGTAAATCAACATTTGGCATTTATTTTTAAACTAGTTATTTGGTATAATACAAATGAACCCAGTCAAGGTGATTCAAGTCGCACTGTAAACTTTCTTTAACAACACTGCATAAGATATTAAGACTTGGTTTTACAAAATAATTATAATAAATAACAAATGTATATGTTTATATATGTATTTGAATGTAATTACGTTCCTCTGATAACTGAGGGCTGACATTTTCTCTAACCTAATGCAAAAAACAAAGATGTCATTTTCTCACAGACTCTCGTGAGCGGCACTTAATTGATGAATTATAGATGAAGATATGAATACATGTTTCATTCAGGCTGCCGCTGGAGATGTCAATGTTCCTAAGAAAAGAAAAACTCACAGTTGGAGCGACATATGTTGTGCTGGCATTATTTATACTGTATCTGCTCAGTATTTATAATCTCTCACTTTCTCTTTCACACTCAGAACACCAGCACATGGCCAGTATGATCTTGTGTGTGTGTGTGTGTGCAGGAATAACTTCATTATTACATTATTTCTGAAGGTTAAAGATTATTGTATGTTGTCAGAAGATGAATGAGGCCATCAAACTGTCAAAAGTGAGAGGATAAAAGAGAGAGAGAGAGAGTGAGATGACATGAACATTTTGGGCCATTCACTGTCCCCCTTTTAAGACCCTTAAACATTTCTCAACAGGCATTTTCTGTCCTGTGTTGGTATATTTCCTGTTAAAACAGGAAGTTTGTGTTGGTTTATCAGGGACTTTTTTTTAAAGTAGCCAGTAGCCTTTAGTCACGTCACCCCCTGAACAGAAGTTTACCAGTTGAAAGTTGTTTTGAGGGAGGATCATTGTCATTTTGACAAAAATCTGTGTAGTGTAATGTGACCCTGCAATTTTTTTTATCAATTTTCCCAGAATGGACTAAAACCCACCAAGCCGTGGTCCGTACTGAATTTCTTATTGGTTTCACATCTTATTGTAAACGTTTATTGTTTAATGTTTTTCAAATTCCTTAAAAAGTGTTTTATAAAGTAGCAGTACAGCCATTTTGGAACACACCCCATCAACTTCTTGCAAATCTGTGGATGAATGTTCATGAAATATTCACTCTGTAGTTATGAAATTTATGAGACAGTTTGAAGCACTAGCAAAATTATATTTCCCTGTCCTAGTCGTAACAAATTCGCAGTTACATCTGCATATTTAAATTATAAATGACAGAGCAGGGTGTTAAAACCCGGTTTCCAATGCCATATGAACACAAATGTAGCCTTTTTGTTTGGTGTCTAATGCACAAACACCCATAATTTCTGGATCAGAATTCTTGTCAGTTGACTTCCATGCATGTGTCAATATGACATGAAATATTGCAATCTTTAAGAGACATTTATTATCATCACTTGTCTTTACGCTATAAGAATTTGCATTTGGTCATTGTTTTTCATCACGACTCGTAGTATAAATGTGCCATAGAAATTTCCATTCCGAAATTCCCAGCTGTACTGACAACTCATTTAGACAGCTACAGTAATTGACACACAAATAAATCCCCAGTGAATGTGTATGTGTGCGGCCCTATTCACACACATATCCCATAATCCCTGATGTGACACAGCCAGCTCAGAGACGACAGCAGGAGCAGAGAGATCTCTCTCTGTTTAGTGTCTGACTGTAATCCAGTCTCATATTAGCTTTCTGTGTGCATGCATGCAGTCTGAAGATCACGCTGCATGAATTAGAGCCACACGGTTTATGAATATGTTTCATAGTTCAATGATCTCACATACTGTACATGGAAAAAACACACATGAAACACACACACACGTAAAACACACACACACACTTGTGATCATGTAGTTTGATTGTTAATTAGGGCAAATAAATTGGCCAAATACAATATCAGGTTGCATTTCAAACGTTTCTTTACATCCTGAAGTCAAATGAAACCAAAGCAACGTTACCTGTGAAATTTAACCCATCACTTCAAGTTAAACTTATATATGTAGTCTGTGTGTGTGTGTGTGTGTGTGTGTGTGTGTGTGTGTGTGTATAGTTTTTCCAACCTTACTGTATGCAAAAAACCCAAAACATGTTTATAATCTTTAATGTTGATAAAACTGATTTGTTTTACTGGTAGGACTGTAGATGATTTAAGCTTCTAAGACACTGTATTAATTGTAGACTGTGGAGGCTGTTGCCAAGGGTTTTAAGTGTGAATATCAAGTCTGAATAGATTTACTGTGTTTTAAAGTCAGGCTGGATTGTGAGAATTGGCTGTACGGGTGTCTAATGCATTTCTTTCTCTTTACTGCTCAGTCACACTTTCAGACCAGATTAGATTTATTTTAATACACTCAGCATCGTCTGTCATTAAACTACAACAAACTACAGACACTGGTTTGACTTTCCTCTTGAAGTTTATTAAACTGTAAAGTTTAGAAAAGTACAACCAGTTTATTATATTTCATTGTCAAAACCATTAGCATGTATGTTTGTTATATCGTGTTATAGAAGTTAAGTCATAATTTACCCTCAAGTTGTGAGTGGCTTATATATTCATATATTAACACTATGTGGCTGTATTACATCTAGAAACATTAACATATATGTATAACACAGACATACAGTTTAACATATAGATGTCTGTATACATGTATGTTTTGTTTATATGTGTTGGATATATGTGGCAGTCTGAGGAGGATATGAGATCTTCTACAGCTGAGTCAGAGTTGTTCCAGAGGTTCCTGCTGAGGTTCCTCCTGAGGTTCCTTCCTCATCTACTGAACATCTGCTGTCCTATTCTTTGTAAAGCTGCTTGGGAACAATATATACAGTATTGTAGAATTAAATGGAATTGAATTGAACAGTGGAGTGGGACCCATTTTAATTCATCGCAGGCTAACAAATTGGAATTTTTAAACCAGGTATCAGATATTTGAGAACATACCAGGTTTGATTTTTCTCGTTATTTCCAAGTAACGTTTAAACCGTCACACATGCACAGCTGTGACTGAGTAAACCAGCCTCTGGTATCTGATTCCCTGTTTATTTGTTTTTCAGTTTGCTCCCAGTTTTCCAGGGGAGTGTATGCTATCTTCGGCTTCTACGATAAGAAGTCTGTAAACACCATCACGTCATTCTGTGAGACGCTGCATGTGTCCTTTATCACGCCCAGTTTTCCAGCCGACGGGCTGAACCAGTTCGTCCTGCAGATGAGACCCGATATCAAAGGTCCCCTTGTCAGCCTGGTGGAGTATTACAAGTGGGAGAAGTTTGCCTATCTGTATGACAGCGACAGAGGTAAACGCTGCCTCTCTTTGATAAACGCATGCATTTATCTCCTTTTTCAGAGGCGAGACTCTTGCAGCGCTGCTAAGACTCACACACACACACACACACACACAGACACACACACAGTACGCAAGATAATTCAATCAATAGCTCTATTACTTTGTGGTGAAGAGCCTTTTGGAGAAAGAGCTTGTGGGTTGGGAGTGTTTACACATAAGTGCATTCACAGTCTTCCCTCTCTCTCTCTCTCTTTATTGATACTTGTTAAACTCTGGCTTAGCATAAAGAAATATTCAGTGGCGTTACACTGGGCTTTGATGTGCTAGAGCGCCTTCTATTAAACTTTATTTATTCTTTGTGTGTTTAGTGTATTTAGAGTTAAACAGTTTTAAGTAACTCTCTCAAGACAGAGCGATAATTTTATAGCTTTAAAGCTTCTGTGTCTAATTTAGTTGGTGTGAAAGATCAGCCTTTACTGACAGTCAATTTTTATATTTATATAGTTGCACACTTTTAAGACAACAGACCCTTATGAAATAATCACAGATGTTTCATTAATTGATTTTTACAAAATACAAAATGATTGTATAAGATTCGTATTTGCCATTTAACATAAAGCTACAAGAAGATTATTTTTCCATAATCCACTTAGAATTGTGCTATGAAATTATTGCATATAGAAAAAATGGATAATTTGTTAGTTTAGGATAAAATGTTTACAGACAGCCCTACTTACTTTCTTCTTATTTTAAAAATATTTTTATGGAGGCGAACATCAAAATATCCTGTTGCTTATATAGCTTGTTGCTTTTTTGCTTCATGCTTATTTAAGACAATATAATCATCAATTCAACAGCCAGTATTTCTGTCAGTCTTATAATTTCTGTGGCTGTGTTGACTGAATGCTTTTACCATTAACTGCAGTGTCTGCCGTCCGCATCTCTGGTTTGAGGTAGAGACATAAATCTCTCCCCCAAGACCTAGATATGAAATCAACCGAGAGAGAGAAAATGTAAGGGAGGGTTTCAGAGGAGCAAATGACCAGGGAATGCTAAAATCAAGAGAGAGGGATAAATGATAAATGAAGGAGAAAAAGTGTCCCAAGGGCCTTTCCAGTGCAATAAAAATACTCCAGAGATCCAGGTCTCTCTGCGTCATTTAAAGTGGTTACAGCAGCAGCTGTAATTGGGGCTAGATCTGAGTTATAAAGACAGAATGAAGCTAGCAGACGCGAGGCTTAGCATTGGCCTTTTAGATTCTGTAAGTGTTTTATTTTTGTTATACTTGGCTTGAAACGTCTCTTACCTCACTGATATTACTGCAATAAACTGTGATTTAGAGACGTATCTGTTAGCGTTCACATTCATCCGCTATTGCTATGCTGTTGCTGTACTTCCATTTTAAACTTAATGGCTCTTAGTTCTGTATTCAAGTTTTTTAGCCAATCACACTGAGCCGTCACTGCCATGTGACTTTGTGACTAATTGCTCTGAAGTAAATCCGACCATTGTGATTGGCTGATGGAACTACAAGAACGTACAGTCCCACTAGTTTCATTTTACCGTGAAAAAAACAGAACATATTACAATATATTGATGAATTAGTGATTTATTTGTTACATTTTTTGAGAAAACATTTTGTAAAAGTCATTTAACTGAATCTTGAGGAGGTTAAAAACCTTTAAGCTGACTTTCTCACACTTTCTCTCTGTATCTCTCTGTGGAGGTCTCTCTACCATGCAGGCAGTACTGGACACAGCAGCAGAGAGGAAATGGCAGGTAACAGCCATAAATGTTGGAAACCTGAAGGATGAGTGGAAAGACGAGGCGTATCGCTCCCTCTTTCAAGACCTCGAGAACAAGAAAGAGAGGAGAGTCATTTTAGACTGTGAGCAGGACAAAGTCAGAGACATTATGGAACAGGTAAATAAATCGCTGAAATCTCATGCCTGTCACTCATACGTTACTGCACATCTGTGAGGCGTGTTGTTATGCGTAAACCCTTGACATCCATCAATAATGAAAAACATTATTATTCTTGACAGATCATTACGATTGGTCGACATGTGAAAGGATATCATTACATCATTGCTAATTTTGTAAGTTGTCATTGTGTAATTCTAAATAAAATTATGATGTAGTCGCAAGTCAATGTAAAAGAATGTTTAGGTTTTTTCGTGTTGTTTCAGGGCTTTGTGGATGGAGATTTGTCCAAGATTCAGTACGGAGGAGCGAATGTGTCTGGATTTCAGATTGTGGATTTTGATGAGCCGCTTGTTGCTAAATTTGACCAGCGTTGGGAGGCGCTGGAGGAGAAGGAGTATCCTGGAGCAGACAGCAGAATAAAGGTGAGAATGAGCATATATGCAGTATATACAGTATATATAGGTGTGTGTGTGGGAAATATTTCTTGTATACACACACACACACACACATATACTATCTGCCCTGTAATTACAATATAAGTCTGTATACATATATATACTTTATATATACTATAACAGTATATATATATATACTGTTGTAAATAGTGTATGTGTAGCATATATATATATATATATATATATATATATATTATGTTGTTTATATGTACTGTATCTTGCAGTACACGTCTGCGCTCACATATGACGCTGTACAAGTAATGACAGAGGCCTTCCGCTTCCTGCATAAACAAAGAATTGACATCAGTCGCCGTGGCAACAACGGAGACTGTCTGGCCAATCCCGCAGTGCCATGGGCCCAGGGGGTGGAGATAGAGCGTGCTCTCAAACAGGTCTGTTCTGCCAACAGGTTATGATGACCGGTGATCTGTGTGTGATGATGTTAAGATGTTTAACATTTGTTTCGTCTGTGTGTGTGTGTATGTGTGTGTGT